>VZRQ01007802.1:2169971-2184897 GCA_013397975.1 Machaerirhynchus nigripectus | reverse complement strand
TTTTTTTTGGCGGGGGAGACTTCCTTTAAATCCATTATGTAATCTGACCCATTTATGACACAGGAATCCTCTTTAGACCCTACTTTATGGAAACAAAGAACAGAACAGCACGGCCTAATTAGTAAAAAAAAAACCCCAAAACAGAACACCACATTAGAAAGATCTTTATATTATTAATAAAATATATTACATGCAGCAGGTAGGCCACAGCTTTACCTTCCACAATGTTAAACATCTTATTGGAAAGGTTTTTCTCCAGCTGTTGTTGATCAGACATTTAAGTGTGCATCCTGGAGGAAACGGATATTTTTACTTTCTTTTCATTTTAAAATCAGTAATGAAAATAGAGATTTTTTTAAAATGAACCCAGTGGTTCCATGGATCTTTTCCAGGCTGTAGTATGACTGAACTCCAGTTCCCAAGATAAAATACAGAATAATTTTTTTTCAAGAAAATGATGATTTTCTGGAAATCACAGTTCCCTTCAAAAGCCAATCTGACAAAATCAGCTTTTGATGAGCTCTAAGCACCGTTTTCTCCTTAGCCTGGCCTTTCTTTGTTCCTCCCTGCTGCCTGTTCTGTGAAATCATGCCTGAAAGCTGTAAGTGTAATACACTTACCAGTCATACAATTTTAAAGAGTTGTGCTATCTAACAGCTTTGTGAGCTTTGAGTGTGTCCATGACTCCTGAGATACACAGAGCAAGAGACCTAAACTAGGCCCTTATCTTTGCATGACTGTTATTTCTTATTAAGGTACATATTTGAAAAGAAAACTAATCTGATGTTATTTCTGATACCTATTTCTGATTATTTCTGATAATAGTAGCTCTTTTACCCAACAGTAATTTATAATTTTATTCTCTGGCATGTGAAGAAACATTTCTCTTATTAAAAAGTTAATTTTTTTTATCTTTTTTGTCCAAGACCTAAAAGTAACCAAACCAGTCTTGTCAATCATAGTGCATTTTGTCTGTCACAGAGATTGAATTTAATTGTGCTAATTAAAGCTGAATATCAAACACAGATCTGACCATATAAAGGCAAACAAGCCCATTCTTGTTAAAACTGACAAAATGTGAAGGTCACAACTTACATATTAATAAATTCTTCCATGTGACCTTCAGTTGTAAACAAAGAATATTAAATGCTGTTATTCATCTTCTGCTAATGAACATATATTACTCTGGAGTCTAATGAATAGATAAAGCATCTCCGTTCATCAAATATTTATAAAAGTAATATTTTCTGTGCTTACCAATTAAAAGGGTATTTTATTACAAATTTAGAGCACGCCAGCTTCAAAATCCTTGGAGACTAGGTGCTTGAGAGTGCCAGGAATTGAAGACTGGTCTTCAAGTCATTATCTTCACATGGCTATTTTCAATAAGCAAACATGAAAATGTAATAATAAACATAATATTAAGTCAAGTGAATAATCAATGGGTTTACTTATTCCTCTCTCAATGCCTGGTCTGGCAGTAGCTGATGATTTCAGTATTCTCTGAAGATGTCTGAATAGAAACCTGCATCAAAGCTATATGCAAAAAGCTTTCCCCTACTCTCATCCCATTAGAGATATTTAGATCACCATCATCAAGATAAACACAATACAATAACTTTAAAGTTTATAAATATATATATATGTACACACCTATAAGTAATGTTTAATATCATGAAGGCATGCAATATAATATTTACATAGTACAATTAAAACCACTCACACGCTTACATGGCTTGCAGAGGCCATCCCAATCCTTGTACCTGACAAAAGCAGAGTGTCTCAGGGGCATGAGTTCTCCTGAAATACTTATGGTCGGTGCTATTCAAACAGGCACATTAATACAAAATAAGTGCAATGAGTAATCTGTGTGTATCTTAAGGTTTGTAAACATTTCACCTTATGCATGGATTTATGCACTTAAACTTTTAGGAACTTATGCATAGATTTCAGCAGCCTAATATCTTCTCTTCTGTTTCTGTTTGGATGAAAATCACTGCCACATACATCACAATTTACTGGGTCTTTAAAACTTTTAGATTACTAACATATAGGGCACAGAATACTTTATATGTGGAATAAATACTTTTCTGGACAGGTGAAAGGCTAAAAATTCCCAAGCAACAAGCTTTTATTATTAGATTACCTTCAGCAAATGTGTGAGCAATAAATTTTGATAAACAACCGTTTGGACATTGTTCTTGTTTCTGTCTGGCATCAGATGGTGGAAGCTGCCTTTCCGTCACAAGCACATACCTGGAACACCCAAAAGAGTCAGCCCTAAGAATCTGTTAAAATTGACATATTGCTTCGGCTTTGTTGCATTAAGCTGGTAACAGCAAACAAGGATTTATTGGGCAATTTACAAAGGAAAAAAAAAGGTCCTTTTCCTGCAGTGCAGACCACTGGTGCCCTCTGCTGTCACTCTGCTGAGTATCGCGGGTTCGCTTTGTTCTCTCCAGTCCCATCAAATTGATTTCAAACTGCTGTTAGTGTTCCTGAATTACGCTTGGAAGATACAGTGCAAATATAAAAATGAGGGGTTTCTTTTTCTCTTTCATTTTGTGCTTCCTCCATCAAAAAAGAAATGTTCCAGACAAAGACTTTCTTAATTTATCTGCCCTCTGTGACTGGGTATCGAGAACTGCACCCACACACACAGCAAATAGCTGAACACACAGTCTGGAGTTTGTCTCTGTGTCGTGAGGTTTTTCTGTAGCCCCAAGAAATTAGTTGGCATCCTGTTCAAAACTTTCTCAGTCTGCATTCCCAATAAGACAATGAAAGCATTTTTAATGACCTTAACACGCTCTGCAGCTGCCTCAGAAGCCACTGCTGTAGTATGGCTGTCTGCCTGTATATTAACACACCTATGGTTAAAACTAAAAGCTATTCAAATCTCATGGCAGCCCCGATGCTGGACAAGTCCTTGGTAGGAAAGATGTGCATAGCAATGAACAGCTTTATCCAGAAGTCTTTGACTTCAGAGGAAATTTAAGTAAACCCCCCCATCCACACCAAAATGCTGAGGTGGCTACAGGCCACAGCTGCCATCTCTGTAACAGCTTTTCTCTGATAACAAAGCTGATTTATACCTGCTGCTCAGATATCATGGTGATGATGAATATGTGAAGGAATATATATTCACGTCCAATTATCAACAAGGTAAGAAGAGTTAAGAACTAGGCACAGAAGTTTTGCTGCTGTGGAGAAAGCTGTATGTTGCACCTGGTAATGTGCGCTACACCTGCTCGTCCGTGGCACTGAGTTTCTCAAAGATCTGAAAGCACGGTTAATCCCACTCTTGAAGAAAATTATGTAGGAGGGTGAGAATCAGCAGGATGATCTGAGTCCAGGAGTGCATATTTAAGTTTTAGCCCAGCTGCATGATGAACAGAGATTTTTGAAAAATTGAAGAGATTAAGAGAGGAGATTGCTCCCCCAAGAAATGCAAAACCGTATTATTGAAAGGAGAGTTTGTATTACTTCCTTTTTACTGGGTGGAGTTCTCCCACCCTTTGTTTGACTAGAAATAAAGACCATTGACCACGAGCAGGGTGTCAGAGGCACTGAGGGTTTTGCCTTTCAGAATATAATCACAGTCTGTAGGCAAAAAAATCAAAAAGGAGTAACTTCTTGAGTCATGAATATGTGCAACTCTTTTTGTGACACAGCCAGTTATTTTTTATTTGTCTCAAAGAAGAACAAACTGGATCTTTTGCATAACTAGAGGAAATGAAAGGAATAACAAATACAGAAATAGACTTTTAAAGTTTTTGAATATTTTTTATACATTTCTTTTGAAAGTAGCCCTCAAAGGCTTTTCTGAGTTCATATTTATCCTGAGATATGTTTGCACATGAATCCTTCTTCTCAGCTAAATTCTGATTTCTTGTCATCCTTCATAATTAATTCCATTTATATTTTAATATATTTATGATTAAAAAGCAAAGTCTATTCAAGACAGAGCTTCTACCTTTAACCACCTTACCTCCAAATCCCCACTTTTTCTGCAAAGTGCAAACATCTGTAATTTTTCTCTCCATACAAAGAGGCAAGGATCTTGATTCAAAATACCTGATATAAAGGACAAACTAAATAAAACCATCCTTGTGTCTCAGCAAAACTAATTTAAATTTCCTAATATAACAACGCAGCTGTGAATCTGCTGCCTGGAGGCACAGACACTGTGGCACACTTAACAAATGGCCAAGCAGATGCCCCTGTTTGGATCCTCAAGAGACAGGAGGTGTTGTTTTTGTGCAACACATTGTTACCTTTGGTGCCTCAGAAAATTACTACTGAGATCCCTCTGCATAATAGCCAGAGCTGCTTAGGTATTCACACTAAGAGCTACAAAGTTTTATGTATTCCAGTCTGGAGCACAGCTACCTACTTGTCTTAGCGTTCACCCTTTCTGTGAGGTCTTAAATCACCCCAAAATTTCTATTTACTTCAGGATTTGCCATTCCTGGGGCTTCAATCTAATTTCCTCCCAGTATCAGAACAGGCAGCCATTCGAAATGGCTGGAGCACTTGTTGAGCTGGCTAAAAATATTTTCACAGGTGTGATATTTCCTGCTCCAGAAGGTTAAAGCATCTTAATGCTGGAGGAGTGTTGGGGGGAGTTCTCACTGGCAGCTTCCTTGGTGCCATTTTGAGAAGATCTCTGTGATCTCTTTTCTAAAAAAAAGTTGGTTCTTACTCACAGCATGAAAGAGTGGCCATTTTTTTTTACAGCCAGGTCAATAGGTAAGGTCCATTATCACATCCAACAGAAAGGTTCAGGGGAAACGTAGTTCAATACAATGGACTTCCTCTGTAAGCTTGGTAGGAGCATTTCATGTCCTATTCAGTGAATTTATGAGCAGTGTGACCAAATAAACCTGCAGGACACATTTATGACTCCCTCACTGGCATACTCTTTCCTCTCTCATAAATATATGTATATATATGATGCCCACACTAGTCCTTATTCCATGTTCTAGAAGAAATGTAAGACTTTGTTCCGTTAATAAATCACTGTCCACTTTTGTCTGCATTGCTTTCTCACCCCTTTTCACAAAATTATCCTTATCTTAAATACACCATCCAGGACTATAGACGCAGTTTACATTTATTATTCAGAATGCTGCTTAACCATTAATGGACACGTGGACTGAACCATTTTTCTTTTAGAGACTGAAATACATTCCTTTCCACTATTGTTGTTCTAGAGAGCTACAGTTATTGGATGTGGGGCTTTGTGGTTTGGGCGAATTATTGGCTCCTTTATTACTGCATCATAAAATCTGTAACTACACTTTCCTCAATGCTCTCACCTCTCTCTCACTGCCCAAACAGCTAAAACACATGAGGCAATCTGTGATGAGAGAAAAAGAGGTGTGTGAAGGACCAGAACTAGAAATCTCACTGGGTGTCATGTACTTCAGGGACACAGCACACAGTTCATCGTTTCTTTCAGAACACAAAGGTCGAGATACAGTGTTCCTCCTGGATAAAAATAAACTATTTTATAGTTTTGGGAGGCTTAGGGGAAGGGGGTTGTTTTTTGGGGGCAGGGGACAACATAACATAAGACAATTTCAGCCTGTTGGATCTTTATTAAGCAAGAAAGTCAGTCAATTTTGGATCATTACAAACAGAGAACCATCATGCACTTTTCTTTAGCAAGCTGAGATTGAGTTCTTGTCCCCTAGCTCATTAAAATGATGAATAATTAAACTATCCAAGGGGGAAAAAAAGGAAAAAAACAAGAAAAGAGAAAAAGCAAATTTTCTGCTGAACCAGCTCACAGAGGGATTAGGTAATAACCAGAATCAGTCTAACATTGAGGAGGAGACCAGAGGGTGAAATGTGGCCTGTTAGTGTCAGTAAGCAGTTAGATCATCTCATCTCAGCTGTGAAATCTCACCTGGGAAAAAAACCCACAACACAAACAGAAGTCCTGCCAAAATGAAAAAAAAGCCAACATTTTACAAAGAAGCAATAGAGCAGTGGATAAGAAAAAACCAAAATTTTAAACTTTTCATTTCAATCTTCCATGCCCAGCAGCTTCTGATCATCCACATGTTAATAAAACTCCCTTAAGAGATCAAAAGTCCTTTTGTATGTCTTTCTATTCTCATGTGGAAAAAAAAAAAAAAAAGGAAAAATCAAAGTATCATTCTGATCAACAGGAAATTCATCACATCCTTCAATTTTTCAAAATTTTTATTTCAATCATGATATTTCAAGAATCATTTTTAGGGCCAAAGACTTTTAGGAAATGGACACTGGAATTTTGTGGATGCTTACTCAATCAACATTGAGTAACATGTATGGATGGTTTATCCAGCCAGGTGCAGCCATGCTGTGGAAGTACCTATTATGCATAATTCCAAACAGTCTCCTTCAGCGTCCTCAAAATGGAATGATACTTTTTGAGTTTAAAATAGTAAACATCTCTAAAAAGTAAGGCCCTGTGGAAATATTGTAAGGATTGTGTTGGATCGTACAAGATCATGGCTGAAAGTTTCTGAAGTTGAAGATTGATTTGCAAGTGTTGAGCAGATGAGATCAACACATTGACACAAAGGCATGGAGCACTTTTCAAGAAGCTGATTTAATTTGCAGGATGTTTAGTACAACCAGATCCATGTTTTATTTATGCTAAACTTTTTTCCTAAAGCAGAATGCCTGATGCTGATAAGCCCTTTTCTTGAATCCTATCAGTTTCTGGCTGCTTCACATATTATGCCAAACTTGAATTCCCCTACTGCAAGAAAATAAAGTGGAAGTGGAATTATAGCATTTCATCTAGTTGGTTCCCAAAAGTTTACATCAACTTCAGAACTTTCTTAAGAAAAACTGTGTAGAATTTTCACCTGTTACTCTTCTGGCATGAGTTTAATATAAAGAATTTACTTTTTGCAGCAATAGGAAACTAAGCAATAACTAGTGATAACTTAATCTGGCACAAACCCAAAAAGTTTATCTGGTAATATGAAGACTTCAGGGGAATAAAAAAGCTGTCAGGATATTCCTACAATTTACTGAATAGGCTTAGAGGAAAAAAAAAAAAGACAAATGGAATTATAAGAATGACTGTGAGAATGTGAATTTTGAAGCGGAAAGAATATAAAACATGCCAGACCTCAAGTTCAGAGACCTGACCTTATTTACAGATCAAGTTTTGTAAACCCAGCAGGAAACCCGTGGACACAAGTCAGTTTGGAGGAACTTGCTTTGCCACCCTACAGCTGGGATGATGACGTAAGTGGCAAGCACACACTGCATTGCATGACAAACAAAGTTTGTCTTTTTTGAAGCACACAGCCATGCTCAAATGTAATGAAACATTCAGGGCCAGGTCTGCTGAGATTTAAAGAGTGTGATAATTGCTATTACACTAATTTATACAAGCCTCACACTGAACTTCAGAGGAACCTCTGTCTCAGGTTTGTTTCCTCAGGTTTATGTTTCGTTGTCAAATGCTTTTAGTTAACAATGGTGATTTGAAAATACCTAACTTGTGGTATGAACTGAAAAATAACCTTTCTTTCAGAAGGAGCATATAAGTTATTGTACTCTGTGTGATATACCTAAGACTGTTCGTTTTGGAAGAAATTAGCTTTTCTTTAATTTTTCAGAGCTCAGCTAAGCAAACACTCCAGCTAATATTCCTCCTCTTCCTCAAGATTTCATTTCTTATGAAATATGAAATTCTAGTATAAGACTTAATGAGTACAAACCTAATTATATTTTTTAGTATGAATGTTTTTAAGGCTTGTCGCAATTATGGCTGACATTAGGTGAAAGAAAATTGCCTGCAGGCATCATAACCTTCCCCAGTTCATCTCATAATCACCTTCAAGCAAGTGACTGAACATTTAATCCTAATAAACTGCTAGAGAGTGAGGTGGTGAAATCTTTTGGCTTCACTGATCACAAGTGTTCTCTGGGTAGCGAGGCTATTTCCAGCTATCCTGCTGTGAAATGTACTGCCATTAATCTTTCACATGAAAATCGGGGGAAAACACAAAGAATGGTGATTATTTTTCTTTGATATTTTTAAAACTTTGAGCTAGTTAAGACTTTTCCTTCTTTCTACTTATCACTTGCTGTAGCTATAAAAGTGTTCATAGTTTACAAAACAAATTAAAGCACTTAGCTGCTTGCTTTGTCATAGTTCTGAACGACCATCAACCACTCAGCCCTTGTTTCTTCTCTTGTACAATGTTAATGATCTTCTTTCTCTCACAGAGCTGTTCATTTACATTTGTGCGGATAAAGAACCCCAAAACATAGAGATGTGCTTTTCCTCTTCTTCCTTTATTACCCACATCTCCCTTCTACTGAGTGAAATCCAGTTCCCATGAAAAAAGTTAACATTAAACCAGCACACCTTCAGAAGGAAAAACTTTGGGGTTTGTTTTGATGTTCCAGATAAAGAGTTTTAAATGGTATGCTTTTATCCATACCACTCCAAACATCACTGAGAAAAGCTGCCAGGCCTTAAATATTTTATGATATGTCTACTTTAAACTAGAAAGTGAAAAAACATTGAAATTGATCACTGTTTTCAAACCTTCAGTTTTAGTTATTTTATGTCTCAAGCTTTGAGTGTTCTGAAGTCTGCATCAGTTTAACCACTTGTCAAAACTTCTCCTGAAAGTTTTAGAAAAGGGTAAGATACTGTAGAGTTTGGCACTTTAGAAATTGTGCAACTTAGACTATTTGACAATTTTTAGCTCAAGCTTTCTGCTGAAGACACAGATGTAACAGACACTTCAGAAGAAGACGTCTTACTGAAAAAAAAGACTGATTTGCCACAAATTGTAAATTTTGCTGAACTATTTCACTTTGATTGTCTTCTTAGTTGCCCCACCATAAGTCAAAAGCAACCCTGCTGAAATTCCTGTCTTTCAAATGAAAGAGGAGAATCAGGTCC
Organism: Machaerirhynchus nigripectus; assembly: GCA_013397975.1. Taxonomy (NCBI): domain Eukaryota; kingdom Metazoa; phylum Chordata; class Aves; order Passeriformes; family Dicruridae; genus Machaerirhynchus; species Machaerirhynchus nigripectus. The sequence continues at coordinate 2,175,965 of VZRQ01007802.1, read as the reverse complement.
AAACAGTAACTGGAGATGTTGTAAACACAGAGTCATTGCTGAAGTAAATAATAAAATAATAAAAAAGAGAAATACACAACACTTTCTGCAGATAATGGAAGTTTTGCCATGGTAAAGGTTGGACTTGGCAAAATTTGAGCAGAACCTTGTAAAAAAGTTTACAATGATGTTGTTCCATCCAGAAATGTCCCTGTTTATAATTAGAAAGTGAAATGTGGCAAGGCAGAGGAGAAAGAGGCACAGTGAAAGGACTGAAGTGGCATCAGCCCTAGAACAGAAGACGTGTGAGTTTGGAAAAGGCACATCATCCCTACAATCAGAGAAATCCAGGAGATCCTAAAATCTAGAGTCCGTTGCTAAAATGAAGCAGTTTTAATTTGCAAGAAGGAAGAAGAACAATGCAACCAAACCTACAGTGCCACTGTTCAAAAGAGAAAATATGTTACTCTCAGAGACTAAAGGTGAGATTTGGAAGAATAGTACCAAATTAACAAGACAAACAGAGTTATGAGTTAATTTGACAAATTGTGGTGATTTTTTTGTTTGTTTTGGTTTGGGGGTTTTTGGGAGGTTTTTTTGTTGTTTTTTTTTTTCTCTTTTTTCTTTTGGGTTTGGTTTGGTTTGATTGGTTGGTTGGTTTTTGTGGGGTTTTTGTGGGGGTGTTTTTGTTGTTGTTTTGTTGTTTTTGGGGGGGTTGGGGCTTTTTTTTTGGTTGGTTGGCTTTTCATTTTTTGGGTTTTATGGGGAGAATCCTCTAGTAAGAAATTTGCTGTCTTAATGGCATGTGGTGTTAAACCAATGACTGTGTTTTACAGGCATTCATCTCACCAGGACATTGGAGATCTTGGGTTTTGCCTGGAAGATTCCAGGGGGAAGGAAAAAAACAGAGATAAAATTTTATTATCTGTATTTTCCTGAATACAGCAAGCTTCCACTGACGGATTTATAGTCCTTAGGACATGAGCATCTTTGCCTGTGCACGTTCGAAGGGAAGATGTTAGATGGATTTTGCTGTGGGCACAGTTGAAAGAGGACAGCTCTGAAACTCTGAGTCACACCACACATGATGTAGAAGTCATTCCCAGCTGAGAACTCTCTTCTCATGTAGACAGAAACATTGATGTACTGTGCACGTGAGTATGTCTATTCAATAAAATACAAATATTGCATGCAATATAGTCAACCTTTTCAGTTTTTCTTTTTCATGCTCTGGCAGAATCACAGAAACATTTCGGTTGGAAAAAAACCTCAAAGACCACTGAGTCCCAACTTTGAGCAACAAGAGGTTATCTAGTTAGCTAGATATTCTTAAAGTATTTATGCTCCTTTAAAATAAAACTGATTTATAAGTATACAAAGAATTTCTTTTTTTACCAAAAACATGCACTTAAAAAAGGAACATTTCCCGTTTGGACATCCTGATGCTGAATAGATATGAAGGTTAAATTGTTTAATGAACGACGGCATTATCCGAAAACAACAGAATGATTGCTGTGTTAGAAAATCTAACAGGCAAAAGGGCTACTACTAAAAGTAAAAGCCAGAATTTCATGTAGATTCTGTGCAACAGATAACTACGATAATTAGGAAAGGAGGTGATCTCAAGATTTTGGTACATTGGCTCTTTTCTTCCTGTTGGATATACACCAGTTCTGATACTTTGGGAAACTGATGAGTATCTCCTACAATGAACATGCTCAGTAATGTCATTTTCTCTACTACTTCATAAGAGACTGAGTGTTGTCTGTCTGGAACTGGCAGGTAAATACAAATGAAGCCATCAAACAGTCTGTGAGCTTGGCCACACTATAATCAATCTGAAAAGGTGAACTAAGGTTAATATTGATTAGAATGGGAGAAAAGCATTAAAAGAATAAGAAGGGAAAGGGTAATCCTATTTGGTTTCCTTGTTACAGGTCATATGTTTTATTCTGTAGGTATATTTTTTCTTTAAAGGTGAGGAAGGAGGAAATAATGTAGGAAGTAGATAACAAACTGCAAACTAAAAAAGGAAATACACCTGAATTTAGATGAAAGATATCTGTAAAAACAAAGTGATAGGATCCAAACCTCATTATTTTGGAAAACACTCACATATTTGGATCACGAATATCCTCCAAGCAGTTTATTAGAATATATATCTCCTTTCTGCAGCTTGCTTTATCAAAATGTTTTATATACTGTTTTCTGGAGCAATTTATGGTTAGATATGTTTTGACTTGTTATTACTAGAAAAACAGAAAGAAGAAATAATTGATTGTCAGAGTATTCAGAAAGTAATTTCTATTCTTACTGCAATAATACAGAATTCTCAGGTTAAAAAGAAAAAGATGAAACACAGACAATTTTTAAGCTGATAAATGATCTATGTGATAACGTAATTGTTTTTCTATCACGCAGTGTTTTGACAAATTATGATGCTTTCAGACCAGTACAGTGCAGTTAATGGAAGCTTGGTTATCAGAAAGGTGCAAGTACTCAGTGTGTCACTTAAAATGATAGTATTTCTTCAAACAACTTCTAATGGAGGCTCAATTGCTAGTTTTCATATGTTCTTACTAATTAACATATAGATGTATTCACATAATATTTGCTCTGCTGCTGACGTTTGTAATAATGCCTACTATTCCTCAAGAACCTTTTTTAAAGCACCTCTTTGTATTTTGAAGCTTGCCAAAGACTGTGGTGTTTTTTTCCCCTCAACCCAGGACACAAGGTTTTACTTGAAACAAGGTTCTGGGTCAAATGTTGAGATGCCCTTTTCACCACAAGTCTAATGAAGACAACTAACAAAGCAAAGCCTTGACATTCTGCAGCTAAAGCTAAAATGATCTAATGGCAAGTTTTCACTGAAAAGGTCCATTTTTGTCCTGGAATTTCTGCCATTTCCATTTCACCAGAGCTGTCCCTGAATGATATGATGCAGAGAATCGGTGCAGAGTGCACTTCTCATTTCTGTCATGTAAAATTGATTTTTGTCTTGCTTGCCTCCCTGGCTCAGTTCATCAGGAAGTCAGAGGAGCACTGGGGTGGTTCAAAGTATTGAGGGCTGCAATGTGAAACCATACTCTAAATGACATGGGTTAAAAAAAAGAAATAAATTAAAAATTAGATAAAGGATCACTTTTAGAGCGGGTCATGTAAAGCAGAAGGTTTTGCCAAATTTTTTTCATGAAAGATACTTGAAATCAGAATTTTTTAAGTCAAACATTTGTTGTAACAATAATCAAAGAAGCAAAAGGGGTAAGAAAAGTGTAACTTGCATGGAAAAGTTTACAGGACTGGTTTCTCACGAAATGTGGTTTTGAATTGTCCCATAAAAGAGCTTTTGGAGACTGAATTACAAATGTGTTACTCTCTTTCTTTCTGCCCTCAGTTTCCGTCTTTACTGAGTCCCGCTAAGTTCTGTGAAGTTTTGTCTGAGTGAGAACTGCACAGTGACGTAACCAGAAACAATTTAAAACTGATCCATTCTATTTAAAATCCTTTACCAAGCCTGGGTTTACCTTTTGCCAGCTCCTGCTTCTGTTCCTGACACACACCGTTTGTGTTTCCTTATGATCATTGCTTCATTCATGCTAGCATGGGGAACAATTCAGTAGGGACAAGCATTCATATGTGAAGCACATAAAGCAGGAAATTTCTAGTAGTTCTAAGAGTATGCTGGGAAATTAAGTGAATTCAGTTTTGTATGCCAACAGTTTTCTGTGGCCCTCATTACTTCAGAAATATTTTAAAATATCTTTTGCTGGGAGGAACTCAGCAGTCTGATGTACAATAAGCTTACAGAAGAATTCAATATAATGAGAAATTTGGTTGAAAAAATCAAAATCTAATAATTTAACTGCTATTAAGTGTGAATTTAGGAATTTTCTACTATTTTAATAAATCCTGCCATACTGATGGCAAGAATTGGAAATCAGAGTCAGCAGAGTTAAACTGATGGAGAAGCTTTGACAGCAGCAGCAGGGTTAAAATATAACCCTGTAGTCACCACATGGCCTTTACACATGGAAAATCACAGAGGAGGAAGACTGGTGGGAGGCATGTGCATGACTTTTATTCAAGGGATTGTTCATTTTCTATGCGATGTACAGTTACCCGAGGAAGAGAAAAGGTGAGGAATTTACTGAAGGAAAGGAATGAGATAAGACATGGAGAGAAGTAAGGAAAATAATTCTATTGGATCATATATGATGTTAGAAATGTAAATGATGGTTTATAAGTAAACACCCATATTTCTAATGAGGATGACATTTTGCATAATCATTTTAGGTTTATAATTATATTTGTATTAACTAACTGTATGGGTTTTTATGAAGCTGTTTCAAATCAGGTCCTTCCTGCTCAGTGTTTGCACCACGTGCGGGCTGAAAACCACTGTTATGCATTTCTAGGTCTTTACTCTTAGGGTCTGCAAACCTGATTCCTCTCCACCCTAGGATGGGGCCAGTCCCATTCGAATCAACCAGAGTTGTATAGGATCAAAAGTTCCCTCTCTTTCCAGCCTGAAAGATCATCACACAAAGAACTGTGCACCGTTACCTCCCATCCTTTATCAGTTTGAGCACCCAAGTCAAATGTTTTTAAAAAAACCAAGAGCTGTTTTAGCAACAAAAAAAAGCAGATTGTGAAAAGTCTTTTAGCTGAGCTGCATTGCACCTCAGTGTATGTTGGTTCTTGCAGCCTGTGGGATAAGCTTAATTTTTCCCCTTATGAATCAAAGCTTAGGAGCAAGTTTGTCCCAAGAGAAGATCTCAGGAAAAAAACCAAAAAGTATCAAATGGGCTTCCTGTATTCCAAATCATGTTTAGATGTTAAACCATAACAATGGTAAATATTTCAGCTCTTAAAAGTGTTAGCCAAATGTAAACTCTTTCCTTCAAAAGAGGGAAATCTTTGACCTTGATTTATGATATTGTAGAAATTTTCAGTGTGGGGTTTGATTTTGTGCTTGCCTTTAAAAACAAACAAAAAGAGAAAAAAAACCCCACAAAACCTTAGATCTGAGCCTGTCAGAAGCCTTCTGAAGGGCCTCTGTTTAATCTGTAATCAAAAATGAACTCACAACATATTTCTCTCACTTCAACATGCATGAAAAGTATCCATCAATTCTACCTTCTCAAGAGTCTCATTTATTTCTTTGACTATTGATGAAAAGCTTTCTACAAAGCTGTTTCCCTTCTAAGAACATATGTTTACGACTTCAGAGTTAAATCTGATCTGAAAATCACCATGAAGGTAGAAATGTATCTTAATAGATGATTAAATAGAGATATAATGCTCTTTTCTAGGATTTATTTTCATAGCAATTCAACAACCACATACCACATTCAGTCTCTCCGTGTGTCTTGAGACTATATTGTTCCTACTTAAACTGATTTTAATTGAATTATTTGATTGATACAATTAATTGAATTATTTCTTAGTCATTGTTTAGCCTGCCAGTGGTAAATAAAGACCCCAGAAATTACCATGGAAATTGTGACATCAGTTTTTGTATAAACTGCACAGGCTGTCTTGTTCTCTTGCACTGCAAAGGAGGCGTTGATTTCTCTAATTCTCAGGAGGAACAAGAACTAAGAGCTATGCAGGTATTAAGTGGGAGTGACACAAACACCATGAGGATCTGGGACAGTCAACTTGCACCTCACTGCCAGCTGTCCTGCTCCGTTACAGCCTGACAGCCTTAATAAAGCCGGGTTCTTGCTGTATGGCTCTTACCAGGTTCAAAGAAGTTGTGTAATTCTTTCTTGACAATGGCATTATAGGCACTTGTCTTTCCTCCTGCTGTGCCCCTGATGAAGTTTGATGTTGCCTCTAACCTGTGTCAGCCTGTAAGCTACCTCTCCCAGAGCTACAGCTACCTAATTCATCAGCCTGAGTTATATGCATTGTGTCAGTAGAATTTAATTGCCAGTACTCCTTTTTAGGAATAGTTTCCTAATGTATTTACACAGTGGTTATAATTTGGAGGTTTCTTCAATTAAAAAA
>VZRQ01007802.1:2119324-2169930 GCA_013397975.1 Machaerirhynchus nigripectus | reverse complement strand
AAACAGACAGAAGCAAACCCACCCATTCTGAAAGATACTTCCCATACTTTCCAAATATTTATTTCCAGTTCTTGTGGGGAAAACTACTGAAACTCATTATTTTGCAAGGCAAGAGGAACTGTCAAGGAAACATCTTTGTAGTTACATAGAAGAGCTACACTCCTCTATTAGCAATTACAACCACCAAGCAATGATTTTGATAAACGAATAATGAAAAAGTGATTACTTTAAAATTCATTTACTTGACCCATGCTGAGTCAGGCATCTACCTTGAATTTTGCCTATCCAGCTTCACAAAAACAGGGTGTAATTTCTGGCACTTAACCCTAGTGTTTCTATTTATCTGAAGGCAACTCAAAAAAAAGACATGAAGTTGGTTATGAAACCGGCATGAGCAAGTTAATGTCACAGAAAACATGTTTTTCAGGTAAGTTGAATATATGTAAAGCCATCCTTAATTCTTCAAAGTTTAGTTTTTGTTCACCTAATTTTTGTTTTGCCTCTGGATGGTGTGTTGTTTTACCGTGGTAAAATGCTATCCCCAAAACAACATCACGTCTGACTTGCAAGAGCATGAAAATAATAATCTTGGCAACTAGTTTGGGGACTGAAACCCTTCACAGCCTAACACTCACTTAAACAAGTGTTTCTTAGTTATTTGCTCTCTAAAGCAAAACGGTTGATATTCAAGCTGCCTTTCGACTTTTATCAGTACAAAACTAAAAACAATTTACTTCAAAAGATTTGTGTTTCCTATAATTACCTACCCATGTTATATTACTTTGAAAACTTCCATAAGAAAGCTGAAGTTATTGGTTACTGAACATCCAAACCTCTTCTCTACAACAAGGTAGTCAACCATTATCAGATATCTATCAGTAAAATATCCATCATATAAAATATGTATCATAAAATTACTAAAAGGTGCATGAACATCGTCACTTGCTTTTTCTGGTCCTTTTCACAGCTCATAACATCCCTGTATGAAGATGAGTCTGTACTGTGGCTTCTCACCCTGTGCATGGCAAGGCCAGCCAGAGATTTCAGCTTGCATGGAAAACAGAAGGTATTTTTTTCCAAAATATGCACTAGCAGTATCATTACAGTCTGGAATGAAAGTTATCTTGATTTCACGTGAGAACAAATAGACTTTTGAGTTTTTAGGCAGACTTTGGGGAAGGAAATATATCTTTAAGAGATGTTCTGCATCTCTGGGGAAGGAGGAGTGAGAGGAGGGGAGAGAAGCTGAGCCTGTGAAGAAGGGAAGGGTGGGGGTAAAGTGTTTTATGTTTTGGTTTTACCTCTCATTACTCTACTCTGATTTGATTGGTAATGAAACTATTGTCCCCAAGTTGAGTCTGTGTATTGGTGACAGTAACTGCTGTGTGATCTCTCCCTGCCCTTATCCTGACCCACCAACGAGTCTTTCATTGTATTTTCTTTCCCCTGTCCAGCTGGGGAGTGACAGAGCAGCTTTGGTGGATGGACACCATGGCATTCAGCCAGGTCAGCCCAACCCAACATTGCCTGCCCTTGATAAACTCTTTTCTTCCCCAAGAAATACAGAGACTTTTCTGAGGAGGGGAGAGTGAAGGATGCAAAAAGGAAGGTGAAAATCTCTTCATTTCTTTTTCATGCACACGCATGTTTGAAATCCATCACTTTTGAGTGTTGGAGGAGTGCTTGTCAGTAACAATCACTTTTAATTTTCTTTCCCCTCAAATGCAGAATTCTTTGCCTGTTGAGTTTTACTCTCTTCTAAATCATAAGCTGGAGCAAAGTTTATTTTAACTCTTCAACCATAAGAACCCTGAAGCACTTCTAGCCAATATCAGTAATCATTACTGATATTTTTCCTGAATTGATCAACAGAGAAATAGTCAACCATGTTCAGATTGACAGATCTAATATCAAACTAACTGCTTGATATTGACAAGGTATTCTTGCAGGTTTTATTTTTAGCTGAAGATTTAGACTCAAATATCTGAACTCTATTTACATTCATTTAATAGTGAGAAAGACGGCTCATAAAAATAATAAGGAAAGAAATTAATAGTTGCTTTGTTTTTTGAAGGGAGAAGTCTTAAATATGGAAGGACAATTATACAGCTCATAGAGCTGAATGATCACACCACACAAAATGCATTATGTACTTTGCTCTGATGCCTTTTTTCAGAGCAAAAGCTAAATTTGTTTCTCTGATGCTTCGTGATTTAAGAGGGATGAAATCACAGACTATGACAGTTTGCTACACACCAGGAGAGATCTTCTTGGACAACGCAAAAACTTACCAGTTTGAAAAGAACAAAGAGATTCTGCCTGCACAGGAAACACAATAAAAAATTTATATTTGTCTCAATGCAGGGTAGCTTTTTTTCACTGTACTACAGTTTAAAATCCAGACAGTCTTTGGTTCACTTGCTGAGAAGGTGCAAAGAGAAGCATAATATCCATAGAATATCAAGCTTGCACCTTGTCTGCGCCACGTTTACTGCCTTGTATATGCTCTTACCTTGTGGTAAATGCAAGTTCTATAATCACTACTCTGAACTGCAGTTTCATATACTTACATTGCATTTCCAAAACCAACAATGGCCTGTGTGATTCTGGCAAATATTTATTTTCTGATGTCTTCTTAGCATAAGTATGGTAACAAATAATGAACTCAAACTTTCAGATTGTTGGGAAATGAGACCAAGGTTGGTTTTCTTCCTTGTTTTGGGAAATACCTGGTAGGGTTACAAGTCACTGCTTCAGGGTATTTTTCACACTTGCGACCTTTACACATCATTAAGCAGACTTCATTTTAGCATCTGTTTCAAGCCCAGGAAATCCAGCAATAGGCCAAGTGTTTTATAATACATATATTTTTATTATTATTTGAGGTGATTTGGCATCATTCATGTTGAAGCTCTTTTAAAAATGGGGAAGAAAAGTAATTGAAATAGGTCATTTATAGTGGTTGCAGGAAAGCTAAATGGGGCTTCTTTTGATTTGCTTAGGTTAGTTAGATGATGACAAAGTTCCTTGAGAATTATAAAAAAAGGAAAGAAACAGAAAGTGAGAGATAACACCAGAAAAATGCTTGTTTTAAAGCCAAGGACAAAACATTTAGGTATTATTCAGTTTGGATTATACCTTTAGTACATGGTCAGTTACCATGCCAACTCAAGCTCTAGAACATAAACTTTGAGCTGAGATATCCAGAAAAGTAACTGAATATAATCAGCATCAGACTAAACACATGGAATAATGAGACTAATTACTTCTTCTTGTGGGCCTAATTTATCATTTGTGTCTGGTCACGTCAGGTTGCATCAGTTTGACTGCTGGGATGCACTGAAATGTGTGGAGTTCAGGTGCCACTCACACCAAACTGGCACCTTCTGAAGGGTCTTTGTCTGGAAGGGAACCACTGGTTCATCTCCAAAGAAGTAAGGCAATAGGATAAAAATTGAGGGTCCTGGTGCTGAGTAACCAAATATCAATCCCAAACTGGGATTAGAAGAGAGGCACATCTGCTAATACAGTTATACACCTTCTTTTGAGGATAGATAGCAGTTGAGGGATGATTTTATGACTTTTCAGTCAACTCTGAAAAGCAGACTTTATACTTTCCCTTAATAATCAGATGCATTAATATGCATATTTAAAGCAATATTTTGTTTCAGTTAATAATGTACTGACAATAATAAATACTGCAAAGCTCAATCTCCATGCGTTGTGAGCACAGCCATATGTCAGTTTTGTATTAAAATTAATATTTTAATGTCATAATTTAAAATCTCTTGGACACCTAGAATAAATAAGCAGCATTTAAAAGAAAGGGCAAAGAAGTCTGAGCACTGAACTCATGACTGTCTATGTTGTTTGCTTGTTAGCTCAATTTCTCACACATTTTTGGACTCCTCTAACTAACTCTAAGGCAAATTTCCTACAGACAAAACTAGCCATAAACTGTCTACAGCAAACTAACCTATGCTAACTAGTTTCTAAACCAGTGATTGGTGATTTGGAAAGCCTCCTTTCCAAAAAGATGACTTAAACCAAATGAAGCCAAAGACCACAAAACCCCAACTTTGCACATGAATGTGTTTAGACAGATGTGTATTGTGCATATATACAATACAAGCATTTTCCTCTTTATGTATGCATATTTCAATTTTAAAATAAAATAACAATTGCCAAATATACCTCTCTTTTATTTAACAATAATCAGTGACTCCAAATGACTAACGCTATAAAAATTTCAATTATTTTTAAAGCCTTTCTCTTCTTCCAGTTAAACTGAGATTAAATAAAATTAAAATGTGACACAGCTTGGAAAGCAAAAGCAAAAGTGTCAGAGGATTTTTTTTTTCCCATAGTACTTATTTTTTCTTTCAAAGGGCTTTTTCTTGTCTCTATTTCTTATTTGCAATAAATGCCAAGCACTGAGGCCTGTAGCAGTCATCTACGTGTGCCACTACTCCCAAGCACTTCAGGAGGGTGACATGTTCTGCATGCTGTCACATCAATTGGTTCTGTTAATTTTCAGAGGGACTAACTAGACTAACGGTTAAAGGCATAAAAATGAGATACATTTGCAGGACTGATGCCTCAATAAGCAAGCTTTAGGAAAACTGCAAAGCCATGCAATACACTAATAAGAGGCCACCTGCCTGACTCCTGTGGGCCAGCTGCACGCTCCAGTGATTTTCCAGGGTGGGTATGATGTTAACTAGGTGGCAGAGAGCATGCTGGGGCCATCACACAGAGAGCAGTGATCCATGTCTCTGTCGTAGCAGGAGAAAAACAAAATAAGAAAAATGACATTTCATGTCGGCGAGTGCCCATTCTCACCCTTGATGCTTGGTGCAGTGTTCTAAATAGCATTTTAGAGCTAATGGAGTTCTCTGAATCCTATTTGCAAATTTACTTTAAGAAAGAAAAATTGCAGGAGCCTGGTCATAGTTGGATGAGTGGGACAAACCAACACAGCATTCAGACAGTGTTTTAATGCTTGAATTTCATGCTTTTGAAGGCGTTAGACATCTGCTGCTGAATCAGTATTTTAAAATGCAGAAGAAGGGGAAATGCATTTTTTCTTCTGGCAAGTGGCTACTGATGTTCATCTTAGTAGCATTTTCTTAATTTGCATCAGTAGATAATTATTTGAGGAACCATCTTTCTTATAATTCTCTCCTTTGAAAGCAAAAACAAGGCATTTACTTTCCAAACAAAACACAAAATGTTGTGTCATGTAGCTTGGCTGTAAACTCTTACAGAGGAAGTAATTTGCATTAGAAGCAGGCTATTCAAGGTAGTTTTTGCTGGAATAAACTTTGGAAAGTAGCTGTTCTTTATTTCAGGGAATCTGCTTCCAATATATGGAAGGACTATGTTTTGATGTTTCTACTAGCTCTGATGGAGGTGGTGGAAATGTCCCAGAACCAGAGGTCTGCATGAGAAGTGTCTACAATGACAGCTACTGGGAGAACCTCTGGAGGCCTGGGGGCTCTTCTCTCATCTCTGATCCTGGCTAATTGTTCCAGTCACCTGCCAACTCCCTTATAACCCCTCCTCACAATTTCCCACTAACAGCAGAAGACGATAGGCAAGAATATTCCCATAGCTACAGCAGTTGTATTAGACCAGCAGAAAATAACTTATACAGAAGTCTGAGCAGAATGGTTTCAGAGCATCCGTAAACCCCTGGCAGGTGGGGCCTTTGTGCAGCTTGAAAATCTGTCCAGTATTTATTCATCTGGTAATCAGGTGATTATTAAAATGCGAAATGCCAGTAGGATTATGGAAGTATTGGGGATAAATTCGGAGATTTGTACAAGGGACAAATTGCCTGAAGAGGACAACCCCCGCCTGAATACAACCTCCTCTCAGGGAGTTTTGGAGAGCAATAAGGTCTCCTCTGAGACTCTTTTTCTCCAGGCTAAACAGCCCCAGCTCCCTCAGCTGTTCCTCCTTCTCCAGACAATTCACCAGCTCTGTTGCCCTCTCTGGATCTGCTCCAGCACCTCAGTGTTTTTCCTGGATTGAGGGGCCCAGAACTGGACACAGCACTTGAGATGTGGCCTCAGCAGTGCCCAGCACAGGGGAAAATCACTGCCCTGGTCCTGCAGCCACACTATTTCTGGAACAGACCAGGTGCCATTCAATTTCTTGGCCTCCTGGGCACACCTTGCTCATGTTCAGCCACTGTCAACCAGCACCCATGTCAGTCAGTAACGTGCCCTCGTCCAACAGGTCATTCAACTATCCCCCCTCCTAAAAAACCAAACCAAACCAAAACAAACCCAACACATACACACACACACACGCACACACTGCCCTCCTCTGCCTCTTTTGTCCTTTGGTACTTTATATGCAGAACCAAGTATTTTTATGAGATGTGCCAAGAACTCTTGGCCAAGTTTAGCACCCCCTTCCTGATAGGGCTTTTCCCCACCCTTTTCATGTAAGAAACAGTGTTTCCTCTTTGCAATTCATAGAGATGAGATTGATAGATATGGAGAGGGGGGAAAAAAGTGAAATCAGATACTTCTGGAGATTTACTTCATGTCCAGTACGACATCTGTTTGGGAAATGGACAAAGTTCACAGAGTTTCAAACCAGTGTTTTTAACATGAGATAATAAATTCTTGTTTGTGTAGGTTATATTTCAAACCTTAAATATTTCAAATTCCAGCCCACCTCTTTCCAAGAGTGAGAAGTACTGAGCAAACTGCAGGAGCAGGTACTCCAAAGATTTAGGGTACTTCAAATGGGGTGCATCCGCTTTTACAGTAGTTTTTATAGCAATTAGTCTGACATTCAGCTGGGTTTAAAATACAGCAATTCAATCCAGGGCACTCATCAACACAAAACAGAAAGCTAAAGTGTAAGTGATGTTCTGCAAGATGATATAATGGAACCTAGCCTATCAAATCATCTGAACAGAACAGATCTTTCTATATTCTGTAGCTATAGCTACAGTTTCTTCAAGGCCTTTGGCATAACACCATGATTTAGAACAAAAGGAACACATAAAATTTGGCAACAACAGTAATGTAACCACTTATCAAGTCTAAACTTTAAAAGAAAAGGGAAAAAAAAGAAATATATGCCGAAGGGAGCTTCCTGAAGAGTCTAGTCTGTTCATCAATTTTAAAGGAAAATTGAGGAATGATTGAGTGCTTAGCTGCAAGTCGCCATTGGAATGAGATGGTAAAGTAAAGGAGAGAGTGTGATGGAAAAGATGGTAAGATCTTTAAGAAAAGACTTAGGGTTTTCCTAAAAGGCTGAAATTGAAATGTTGTGGTTATGACTTGTGAATCCTCTGGGTCTAATTTTATTTCATATTGTCTGTGCTATCTTCGGTATTTAATACTTGTACTATATGATAATATTTTAAATCTCATGTTTCTGGTTTTCAATTAGTTGATTTTACTCTTTTCTTGTGGTTGATCAGAAAAGGTTTTCAGTTAAAAGAAAAATCAAAACCACAAAAAAACCCTCACCAGAACACTTGCCATTAAAACAAGAGATTTTGGATATGAAATACCTCTAGGACAAATCAGTGCATTTGATCTTCATTGGTCATGAGATTCAGACCCAGCAGAAGAGAAGATTTATGGGGAGCAGCTTAGGTCACTGGGTCTGTCCAGCCTGGAGAAGAGGAGACTGAGGGGAGACCACACCGCAGTTACAAATTCCTCATGAGGGGAAGAGGAGGGGCAGACACTGATCTCTTTGTGGTGCCCAGTGACAGGTCCTGAGGGATTGTCCTGAAGCTGTGTCAGGGGAGGTTTAGGCTGGATATCAGGAAAAGGTTCTTCACCCAGAGAGTGGTTGGGTACTAGAAGATAGTCCCCAGAGCAGTGGTCACAGCACCAAACCCACTGGAGTTTAAGAAGTGTTTGGAAAATACTCTTGGGCACATTTTGTGACTCTTGACGATGTCCTCTCCGGGGCCAGGAGTTGGACTCAGTGATCCTTGTGGGTCCCTTCCAGCTCTGGATATTCTGTGAGTCTGTGAAAAGAGTCACTCAGTTTGCACGAGCACAATTGGAAGGACTGTGGTGGGCATGATGTCCGATTAAATGATCAAAAGGTCCCTTAAGCTCTTTTAGATTTTTCATATCATTCAGTTACATACAAATGTAACTGAAAAAATCAAAGTCCAGGGCATTTTAAACCTTTTAATATTTTCAGGTTTCTGATTGACAGGCTTGCAACTGTCACTGATATTTAAAACTCAATAATATAATCCATCACATCTTTAAATTACACTCATGGATAAAGCACATTTATAAATGATGAGCTAAATTATCAATTAACAGATTACTATCATCCAAAAACTACAGGATTTGAATGTCAAATGTGCAATAGTAGAAGGCTGTCACAGGACTAACGAGGGGTAACTAATGGAAATATTTTGCAAGTCTTGGTTAACAGCTTTCCCTTTGAATCTGTTTCAGGGCTAGGCATCACTGACACACTGACTTCTCCTTTGCCCAGACTCCACATCTCCCTGAATTGCCTAGTAAGTTTTAGAGATAACATTTAAAGATTCATTCATTAAGCTTTCTTCCTCCAAGGGATACAGACAATTTTTTTGCGAACTCCTGGGAGAGTTTAGTGATGATAGCTTTCAGTTCTGTGATAAGGTAGGGTTAAACTGTTTTCCTCACTGCTGCTTCTCAGAGTGTATCTGCTCAGGGTGCACAGTAATAGAAAAAGGGTTGTATTACTCAGACTAGGAAGCAGGGCCACAGACATATCCATCATTCTTAAGCCAAAGGCTGGGAGACACAAGAATTAGTCCGTCATTTTTCCAGGGGTAGCAGGAAAGAAATAATGCTCAAGGTTTTTTTCCTTCTAATTTTGCAGCGAAATTTTCTATGGAGCTTCACTCAGAGTCTGTAAGTACGGACATGAAATTGAAGGTCCCTTAATTTGAAACGGGATGCAACTTATACCAGCAGATCTTGACTGTGGACAACAAGTGAAACAAACTTTACATACTACTACGTGGTGGGAGAAGAGGGGGCAGGCAAGGAATGAGGTAAAAATTTACACTCTATCGAACAGCCAGCAGCAGATTCTGTTCCCAGCTTGGTGAAACCAGGGAGAGATGCACAGCACAGTTTACCCATGACACCCCTTGCTTTCTCCTTTCCACAGAGAACAGAGATTTTTCTTTTTCAAGACAAAAAAAGCACATTTCAATTGAATCAAGAATAAAAGTGATTGCCATTTCTTTCTTTTAAAAAAATGCAAAAGAATCTAGGCAGCAAAGAGTGATTTCTTGACGTCTTGCTATTAATTTTGTGTGACAAACAGCAGTAGAGCCCAGGCAAAGCACCAAACTTAAATGGCAGCATGTAGTAGTAATTTTCCCATTGGAAAAGGGGAAATCTATTGATTTGCCTTTTTTAAGAGTTTTCATTCTTCTTATGAACATGAGGAAAATCAATCAAGTCCATAAAGCTCACTGTGTTCTGAACAAAATTAGGATGTGAAGAGATGGTCTCTCAGCAGATGTACAAAATGGAGCACTTTCTAAGATAAAAACTAATGAAATTTAAGAAGTATAAGCATACTTTCCATTTCATAGCTTTGGAAAAAAAGTATGAACAGTGTACATTTTAGCACCATGTGGGGAGATAAGATCAGTTCAGTAAATTAATTTTCTCTTTTTGTACCAAAAAGAGCATAAACCCTGCAGAGAGTGTTTGAGAGCTGATGTGATGGATCACAGTGCAGTTGCTCTATTATGACTGTATTATGCAAATGTTTTTATGCAGCCTTTTAAAATGTATATGACAAAACCATTTCTGATGATTCACTGTACATAAAGACAGATTCTTGACTTCATGCAACCCCAGTGTCTTCTGGAAAGACATGTGGGTTTATTAAGTAAATAAATACTTCTAAATACTTCTATTACAAACAGAGAATTACCATTTGTAAAAATATAAGAAAAGGGGATCCAACAAAACAACAGGAGGTATTGTTGAACACTAATAGCAGAGTTTATATTACCATTGCTCATTCTTATGTTTGCATGAGTAAATACAAAATTAGGAGTAAATAATGCAGAAATGGGATCAGCCACATACAAATCTCCAGAATTATCTTCAGATTGTGTCTCAACACAATCTCATGATCAGCAAAGCCCTTTTGAAAGACTGATCAGGTGACCCAATCCAAAACTCATTTGTCTCTCCCAGACTTAAATATTCACTGTTGGGAAGACAATAGTTAAACATATTAACATAGTCAAGGATACCATACTGGGAAATAAAATTGTACCAGTCCTAATTTGTATTGTTAACTTTTCATCTCTGTCAGCTAAGTTCGAGCATACCACATGCATTCTCAAAACACAGAGCACCTTAAAAGTATTAGAGAAACAAATCTGGAAGACAAACCCAAATCTCTTTGGAGAGATTCAAGGAAAAGAACTCTGTGCTTGACTACGGAACAAAGCTGATCAAAAGTTCTTCAAAATTTGACGGAATGTTGGAGATCAAAATGCCAATTTTGAACAAAATATACTAGAGGGAATAAAGGGAAGCAAAACTACTAAACCAGCTACATGGTTGTACAAGAAACTGGATGAACCCAGGACTGAGCATTAATGCAGCAACCTTGAGAGTGCTCAGTGTGGTGATGGGCAGTGGCTCTTGCAAGGACCAAGTATCAGATTTTTCACTTGTTCCCTGAACCCAAACTAAACTGTAACTTCAGCCCTTTTAGCTGTGAAGGGCAATATTATGAAGGTCCTGCACAAGGATGAGGGCAATCCCAAGCACAAGTACAGGCCTGCTGAAGAATGGGTTGGGAGCAGCCCTTAAGGAGAAGAACTTGGGGCTGTTGGTGGAAGGGAAGCTCCACATGAGCTGACAGTGTGCACTTGCAGCCCAGAAAGTCAGCTCTATCCTGGGCTGCATCCAAATTCCTGTGGGCAGCAGGGGAGGGAGGGGATCCTGCCCCTCCGCCCCTCTCTGCTGAGACCCCACCTGCAGTGCTGCATCCAGCTCTGGGGTCCCAGCACAGGAAGGACAGGGACCTGTTGGTCCAAGTCCAAAGGAGGCCACAAAGATGATCAGAGCGCTGGAGCACCTCTCCTAAGACAGGATGAGAGAGCAGGGGTTGCTCATCCTGGAGAAGAGAAGGTTCTGGGGAGACCTTATGGAAGCCTTTCAGTACCTATAAGGAGCCTACAAGAAAGTAAGAAAGAGGCTTTTTGCAAGAGCGTGATAGGACAAGGCAGAATCATTTTAAACTGAAACAGAACAGGTGTAGAGTAGATATTAGGAAGAAATTTTTTTACTGTGAGGTTGATGAAGGTCTGGAACAGGTTACTCGACATAGATGTGGATGCCCCACCCCAAGGCCAGATTGGGTGGCTCTGAGCAACTTGGTCTAGTGAAATATGTCTGTGCCATAGCAGGAGGTTTGGAATGAGATGATGTTTTAGGTCCCTTCAAACCCAGACCACTTTATGATTCTATGATTATCTGTGCTTCTTAGGTCCAACTCAGATCCGACATTGCCCAGTTCCCAGACACTTAGGTGTTCCCTGAACTGAAAGGGTAGGAAAAATATCATCTTTAGTTAACATACTTTAAAGTTAGCCAAGTGCTGGCTAATTCTAAAAGAACTGAATTTAGTGAAACCTGTTTGAACATCTGAGTATGCTGAAGGAAGAAAAACAAAGAGACCACCTTTCCCCCAAATATCTGCACTTACTCACAATACAGGTGGTAATGAATTTTCTGTCACTATCAAACTGAAATAGATTTAATGAGCTGAAAGGCTCCATATTCCATTACCAAGTCTTCCAGCCCATTTTAAAAAGCAATCTGCCATGTACTAAATTGAAAATACTGTCTGATTTGCTGAGACATCAAAACTTCCCAATTCCGAAAAGTTCTCAGAGTGACAGCTGTGATGAGCTGTTTGCTGCAGTGATATATTGCTGTAGAGAGGAGAGTGAGGAACAGGAGAAACAAGACAAAAAGAAGGTCACTAAGCCAGGAGCTAAAGAAAGATATAGAAAACCGAAGATTTCCTTTTAAACTTCAGTTTACTGACACCAGCTGTGACAGCAAATATTTAACAAGACATGCCCATACTGCAGCTGGTCAGTCCTCCTATGTTCAAGTAGTGTGTGCACAGGAGCATGTTGCCTTAAGCTGTTACATATAATTTCAGCTGAAAACCTTGATTTTCTGACCATTTTCTGAAGGAAACAAACATAACTAAATTGCTGAGTCTTAGAGATGCATTCAAAAATCTCAGCCTTTTTTTTTCATAATCAGAAGTGGACATTTTAGAAAGTGAACATATAAATAAATATAAAACAGATGTACCCATTCCAGGAGTTAATTGAAGTACATTAACACTAGACAGGATGTGCAATAGTAGTAGATAGGATGAGTTCTCAGTAGCAGAAAACACTCATCATGGGGCCTGCAAGCATGGCCTATTCAAACCCAAATCAGTGTTTAAGTCTGAACCACTTAGGCATATTCCACCATCATTTATCTTCTTCCTTTCTTATTTGAAAGCATGCCATTTATCTGCAGGGCTCACTAGACTGTTTATCTTTAACAGGATAACCTATTCTAGTCCTTTCTTTGCAGCCTCTTTTGTTGTGCAGTGCCACTGCTCTGGGAGCAGAGGTGCGTGTTGTGGGCAGCCTTCTTGTTGAACAGACACTTTTTTCCTTCTCCAAGGGAGGCTGTAGCCTACTTCTGAAAAAGGCCTTTCAGAACCAGTGGATATCCCTTAATACTCTTTTTCCAGGCTCTGGTTACTTGATTTAAAAGTCAGGTGCTGAAGAGACAGAGAGATTATGCAATTCACACAAGGTGACACACGGTGAGTTTGTGCTACAGAGAGAACTCAGGCATTTCTCCGGGTGGTGTGTGTTCATGCACAGCTCCTACCTCTCACATAAAACACAATTAAGCACATCCCACACTGAGTCTGAGCTTTCTTTAAATTGGGTGAGGAATTTCCAGGGTTTTTCTTTTGTGAATCCCTATCCTAGACACTGAACAGGAAAACAATCTTTGAAGGGGATTTGGAGGCCAGTTGATCACACTGGGTGGAAAAAAATTGGTGCTTCAAAAATGTGGTGTGGGGTTTGTTTTTGGGGTTTTTTTTGGTTGGCTGGGTTTTATTTGTTGGGTTTTGTTGGGTTTTTTCCCCCTTGATCTGGAATAAGTAAAGTCATGGAATTAGTTTTTATGTTCTAGATGATGTTGTCACAGAAACACAAAGAAAATAAACCATACCAAAAGAGTCAGAGAAAGCTACTTAAGACATAAGAGGAAAATATCTTCCTCAGCGTGCAGGAGAATTTTCTAGTGAACAAGCAAACTGAGCAAAGGGGATTCTCTATGAAGGGCAGGAGCAGTCAACAGTATGGCCTTTTAATGAGGTGTGTAAAAAGTAAGGAATGAGCTTCAGGAAGTAGAGGAAGCATTTTGTACAGGTACTTGAAAATCCCTAGGGATGAGATCAAGGTTATACATCTTCAGGATGTATATTGGTGTCTACGCCCTCATTTCCTCCTTTTTTCCTTTCCTTCAGATTAGGCAGAAACTAAGGTTTCTACCCTTCTTCAGAAGAATAAGGAACCCTAAAAATGTATTAGGTTGTGTTTGCATTCAGTACACAGAAACAGATGTCTGGCAGAGCAAGGGTAAGAATCACTGCAGTATTTAACTGGAAGGGACTTTCACGAAAGGACAACCTTTCTCCCCACTATGACTTTGATTATAATGATGTTTGGCTAAACTTCAGTTTTTCTACCTGTAAATTTCTGCAGTATTATTGATATTCAGTATCACTGATACTGACATTTGCTTTCCCCAGCAAGGTGTCATGACAGTAACTGTGACCTCTAGAACCACCTGTTTCATACTGAGAGTGAGCTCAACAAAATAAAATATTATGCTGGATAAATAATTACCTCTTACACTGTAAACTAGGCATAATTTTCCATTTTTCCTTCAGCTTCATAAAATCAAAAAATGGGCACACATTCTCATAAAAATGCCTCTGGAGGGAGACACAGCCCAAAAAGTAGCTTATACCTGACATAAGAAGAACAGAATTAATGTATCTGCAAAATCTGAGGATATCTGCTTTAAAATGTACACCAAAATATACACAATAATCTAGTCTGGCTGGGTCTGAATTCTGCAGAATTTTGTTAACTCTTTACCTTACTTCATGAAAGAAAATTGCAGTCTTGAATTAGTTAAATGCTGCATTTAAAATAAGAATAATGATCAAAGACATTGGGTTGCTTCCCTTCTACTTCTCCAGCCTTTTGTAGTGTTCTCATACTGGGCTTTGGACATGTGAGAGATCCCTGTTTTGCTTGATTACCTTCATTTCATTGTACCCTACCACTGATCATATAAAATCTGATATTCACTCTGTCTGAGACCAGCCTCTTACTGATACAAAGTCACTGAAGATCAGGCTCTTTTGCTACATTCATTAGCATATATGCTTTAAAATATAATAAGCACAGATTTTTGTGGGCACATGCAAATTACTGAGTGTGCTCATAAACCTTACGTTGTGCAACAGGAAATCACTAGGTTTTGGTTTGGGGTTTTTTGGGTTTTTTTTTGTTTTTGTTTTTGTTTTTTGGGTTTTTTTTTTTTTGAGATAACTGTTTAACATTTTCCTACTATAATTAGAACATTTTTGTCCTATACCACGAATTTATACAATGACAATATCAGGATTTTTCCTGTCTTGTTAGCTACATTATGTCCTGTCTGTCTGCATCAGCACAAAGCATATATTGACTGGAAGAAGAGCAAAGAGAGAGATAAACTATAGACAGGCAACATTTCCCCAGCAAAAATAGCAAAAAAGGAACAGTTTAGGGAGTGATTAATTGAATCTGAAAGAACTTATGTATTAAAATTTTCACATATGTGGTAATTATCTCATTTTTTTGGGACACTGAAGCCCTCCTTTTCCCCTCAAACAACCAAGACCATATGCAAATAATTCCCATGTCATTTGGACAGTTTGATACCACTGAAACACAGTAATACAGGGGATAGAAAAAAAGAGCTGCATTATCATGCAGCTAGGGTGCATAAAGGTGTTTCCAAGACATCTATCTTGTGGTGAGTTCACTTTATCTGGCTGCCAAACCACCCACCTGCTTTCTCACTCCCCCTCCTCAAAAGACAGGGAGGAGAAAAATAAGATTAAAAAGCTTGTCTTTGCAACAGACTTGACTTGAAGGCTGTGGTCAGTCCATGACAAGTCCTATCTGCAGTTCCTTCATCCTCACGCTTTTCTCCTGCTGCAGTGTGGTTACAGATGCGCCATGGCCACCCCTCACAGCCTGTACCAGACCCTGGGCACCTGCAGTCAATACCTCAGATTTCCAGATTTTTCTGAGAGCCTTAAAATCAACCAAGATCAACTGTTTTTTAAAGTGGCTTTACTATTTCAAACCAGGATGGTGGAAAAGGTAGTACATCCCTCGCTTAGAAAGATACGTTCCCATTATAAGCAATAAAGACAAAACATTCCTGAGAAGTCAAGTCATTCACTCAGAAAGGAAAGGTGTTCTTGTGCAGTGTACCTGAATTTGTGCTTTCCTACAGAGGTGTCTTACAGAGCAAGATGAGAACACCGTGGGTGAGGAATCATGGTGCGTACGATTCCCTCCGAACAAATACAGGATTCAGACTAGGATGCCAGTCCCACTACCCTGCTCCTTTTTGTCAAAAGATTAAAGTTTTCCAGCCTCTGCCTGCGGCTGAAGCACACTGGGAACAGTGGCAAGGCACATCTGAACACATGTGAGCTGGAAACTCCTGGAAACTACAGTGATTCACCCTTTTTGAAGAATCCTAGGAATGGGGACTGAGAGAACTGCCACAGTCCTCAGGTCCAAACCATTCCACAAAATGAACATTCTCACCGTGGAGGTGATGCTGACATCCCATGGTGTCCATACACCAAGATGGATTCCTCCTACAAGTTTTCAGCTCCCAGTCAGTGTTCAGAGAGCCCATGATCACAAAAGCAAGAAATAACTATATAGTTCCATTTAATACACAGCACTGGGCTTTTTTGAGAGGGATTCATAGCTCGACTTCCTAAATGCAGAAATTATGCAGGACTAGTCAGTCCTGAAAAACAGAAGCTAAGTGGACACTTTTAGACAGCTATGAAATAGGCACTGCATGATTATACACACCACAAGGCAAAGGGCTGCTGATTCTTTATCACCATGCTTTGTAAAACAGGCATAAAATGCTAATCCTTTATGTAATACTTCATTACACTTCCTTTGCAAAAATGAAATGGCTTCACAGCACACAAGGTTCATCTCATTAAAAAAAAAAAAAAGAGGAAGATCTAAGATCAAAGGGATTGATTTCTCACTATCTGTGTATAAATATTTAATCTGTTTATAGTAAAAGTGGGAAAAAATAAATTATTTCAAACTCTAGGACTAATGCATCACCAGTAAGCTGCACAAACTGAGAGTAAGAAAATTGCAAGGCAGCTCAGAGTAGGAAAATTACAAGGCAAAGGGCAGCAGAGCATCAAATGTATTCAAGAAAACAAAACCAAATGAATCAAACAAAAAAACCCCAGCCAAAACCAAAACAAAACCAACCAAAACCCAAGGTACCTACCCTCCAGAGCCCAAACACAGAGCGAAATTGAATTTTGACCTTGTTTGCAACTTTACACTAGTAAATTTAGACCAAATTCCCTGGTATCATGCTTAAAGAGTAAAGACATTTATTCCAAATGCTTTGTCTAGGTTTGGGGCTTTTTTTCAGTTTTAGTTACTACACAGCTCCCCACAGGAGCAGAAGTTCATTTTTAATATGTGTAAGGAGGAGTTCAGAAATAAAACCTACCACAGAGAACAATGTCCTTTTTGTATTCCAGAGGGTTTTCCAGGCGAAGATAAAAGATTCAGTCTCTGAAAAAAATTTTGCTTTTCAAGACAGTTGCATTCAGGAGAGGGAAGAGTAGGTAAATGCAAGCTACAGTCAATATCCTCAAATTCCTAGGGAAATTTTCCTACTGCCACCAGCACACCTGCAGCAGAGCAGCACCCCCGAACCTGTACCATGGGGCATGCAGGATCACAGGGTTTGGAATCGAGTCCGGTCACTAACTCCGCACTGCCAGGCCCACCCCAAACCATATCCCCAAGCACCACCTCTATGTGTCTTTTTGAACACTTTCAGGGACAGCGACTGCACCACTTCCCTGAGCAGCCTGTTCTAACGCCTGACCACCTCTCCAGTGAAGAAATTTTCCCTAGTATCCCATCTAAACTTCCCCTGGTGCAACTTGAGGCCGTGTCCTCTCGTCCTGTTGTTTGTTGGCTGGTATCAGACACCAACCCCACCTGGCTACAAACTCCTTTTGGGTCTCCTCTGAAACTCCTTTATCCCCAGCTCCCTCAGCTGCTGCTCATCAGACTTGTGCTCTAGAGCCTTCCCCAGCTCTGCCGCCCTTCTCTGCAAACACCCCAGCCCCTCAATGTCTTTCTTGCGGTGAGAAGCCCAAAACTGAACACAGGGTGCAAGATGTGCCCACACCAGTGCCCAGGACAGGGGGACAGTCACTACCCTGGTCCTGATGGCCACACTGTTGCTGACACAGGCCAGGTGCCATCGGCCTTCTTGGCCACCTGGGCACAGCTGGCTCGCGTTCAGCCACTGTTGACACGTAGCCCCATATCCTTTTCCCCTGAGCAGCTTTCCAACCACTCTGCCTCAGCCTGGAGCACTGCCTGGGGTTGTTGTGCCCAAGTGCAGGACCTGGCTGTTATACCTCATACTGTGTACAGCACACCACACCAAGCAGGTCTCGGTCCAAACCAGGCCACTGGCTAAGAACCTGTTCTATTGACAAAAATGTCTCTGCAAGTTTTCTGTAAACATAGTAAATGAGGCTCTCACAGCCTAATTTACATGGATTTCATATGATCTTCCACTAATATGGATAAATGAGAAACAATTAACTGTGTGATGGAGCCAGAAGATTAAAATCAGCCAAGGAGGAAGGTTAGCATAGTGATACTTGTACTAACCAGCAGGGCCTCAGTTCGTTAAGCAGTGGGATATCTTTGTGCACGTTTGCTCCAGCTCAATTATAAAGTGCTTGGAGGAAGCCCAGTGTACATTCATCAGCTTCTGAATAGTCACATGAGGCTGTGCAGGTACATCATTGATCCTGGCAGAGAAGCATGTGCAGCAAAGAGTTACTGTGCTGTGATCCGTGACACACACACCACTCCCCTCCCTCCTCACCTGCCACCTTCACAGCGTAACTCCTGCAGGGTTTTTGTCACATGGAATTAGTAGGAATGAAGGTTGGAGGCCTCATTTAGAGAAGGATCCTAATGTACCGGAGATTATGTAAGCATAAATTATATTAAACTCATATCCTAATCATAGCATAGTCAAAATATATAGATAAGGGGAGGAAGAGAGGGAGCAAGGAAATGGGAAGATGGGAAAGGAACATGCAAGAATCAGCAATGCAATAGCTCTGTAAATATCTGTACAGGAAATGCAATTTCCTACTCTAAGCCTCTGCTTTTTAGACTAAGAGAATTTCACTGGTGAGACTACAACTCTGAGACACCCAACAAATCTTTCAGAATTTGTGTTAATTGTTTTATTCCTTTGATCATCTCTTAAAATACTTGCTACTGCAAATGACATGCTGAACTTTCTCACTCTAATATAATGCAATATTTACTTTGCATGTATACACGTTACCAAATGTGCCTGCAATAACTTCTGAAGTAATTTTGTTGTTTCTAAATCTTTGTTTGCATTTCTTATTCAGTTTATGAAATCCACCTTTTCTCTTCCTACTCTGACCTTATCTTATCCCCAAATATATCAGCTGACAGATGAAGCTCTCATACAAATTTCCCGTGCAGGAACAGAAGCCTGGCAGTTATTGTGAGAGGAATTCAATATCTACAGAGGAAGATTTCAAAAGGATGAATGAGAATTTATACCCCAAATTGTATTTTCTATTAAATACAGCGGTCCCTAAAAATAGAATGGCCCTGAATACAAGACAACCTCTGATTTTTGTGCACATTCATTTTACTGCATGAAGATTACTTCTTACCTCCTCTCACCACCCCCTACCCTTCTCCTCTCTCATCTCCCTACACATTGCATCCTTCAGAGATTTCCATCTCAGATTTCTTGACCTTTCCTCCCTCCTGTTGAACACCTCCACTCATCCCACTTTTAGATAAAATGTGTTCTGTCTCACACCTATCCTATGCCTTAAGCTGCAGAGTGTTGGCTTCCCTGAGCTAATTTTCTGACTGTGTTGTGGAGGAGGTGTTGGAATCATTGTCTATCACTGGCAAAAGCTTTGTCTGCTGGCTTTCCTGAGCATGAGCCATCATCTCCCAAATCACCTCTTCCTGACTCTTTCAGCAATGCGAGATTTCTCTTTTTAACCATGTTCAAAATAGATGGGGCAGGAAAAGGGAAAATAACCTGAACCAATAAGTAAGCCGGAGCAAGGACTGAAATCCACTGCTTTATATATCCTATGGCTATTTGATAAAAGAATCTGCTTCTGCATCTCTCACTAATCATTTTATAACATAATTTGAGTGGGAGGAATGAAGGAGTCCTATCTCAGACTGTTACCCTGTTGAATACTAGGAGATGTGAAGTACATTCTTGGAAGGACAGTATTAGATAAATACAAATTAAACAGCAGCAGAGAACAACATCCCTTCTTGGAATCCCATTTTTCAAGAGCCTAGGTCTTGCTATAAGAGTTTCAGTCCCTCTGAAAACAGTTTTCTAATAATTTTACCTTCGTCTTCCATTGGACAGTTTTACTGGAGAGCAGTGAGAAGCTATCCTTTGTTAATCACAAAAGTAACTTTCAGTTGACTGGGCAGAGAGGTTGGCATCACTCAGGTCGTTGCTTGTAAACTCTAGCACTTACAGGCTTTAAGGTTTTGTAGAAGCTGCATTCACCTCTCTGCAGATCTGTGTCTATTCAGGTTGATAATAATGAGAATGCTTAGGGTTATTACAATCTCTACATAATATATCTGCTGTGGCTAACAAATAGCTTCACTGTAGTCTAATAGCTATTTATTAACATAACTAAAATTAATTAGGAGGTGGCTTATTCGTACAATCAAAAAACCAGTTAAGATGAGAAAGATGAATAGAATTTATGTTTTACCTATTTTGTTGAGAGATAAGCAGATACATCATGACAATTAATGTGTCTGTTGCTAATTAAAAAACAATCTTCACAATGGTAATTCCTGTTGTAATTTTACATTTGGGTGGCTCATACTAGACTAGGCAGGCTTTCAACTCTGTGGGCTAATTTTTGCTTACCTTGTTTTTCTCTCCTCCTCCTTCATGTTTATGATTCCTATCATCATCATTACCATCAGCTCTTTGCCATGAAGCACCACTTTTTTCCGTACAAAGACTTATTTTTAAAAAGCACTTTCCAGTATAATGCTCTATTCCACATTACTCTACAATGTAATTTCACTCAACAATACCAAAGCTACACAGCATGAAGGAAGGAAAACGTTGAATTATGGCATTTTCTGTGTCTGACTGAAGAAGTAGAAGGATTAGGCTAGATGCCAGCAGGAAAAAGAAAAAAGTTAAAGCCACAGACTAAGGAGAAAAGATATACTTTCTGATTCATTGCTGCATAGCAGACCACCAAAAAAAGAAAGAGAAAATGTGGGAGTAGGTCTATAACAGTTTGCTGCCCCCCAAAATTTGGGCAATTTACACTACTTCCAAAAAGCCTTCAGTTTCCTCATTCCAAGGTTGATTTGCAGGTCTGAGGTATTAATAGACACTAAACTGGGGATTAGCAATCCTAGCCAGTGTGGAGTGGTTTATAAAGTAATATTAGTCCTACTTAGACTATAGATTTTCTGGGTAGATGATGTCAGAAGCAAAATACCAAGAAAAGGATTAGGGCAAAATCTTCTGGGTAAAGGGGAATGCTAATGAACTCTGAAAGAAACACGAAGGAGGGCAGAAAGTTGAAAATTCCAGGAAATTTTCCAGTCACAGATTTTTCTTCATAGAGATGGCGGCAGATGGATTTTCTCTAGGTCTGGTTGAATGTAAGTTTAACCTATGGAAAAATTCATAACTTTGAGAGGAATGATGCAAAGCATGTGACAATGATTGGAGGTGTTTCTATTGACTTTAGTTGGCATGGATGAACTTTAAAAGCTCAGCAGTATTTCCCAGCCGACCAGCAAATGGTGCATTACCCTTTGCCAAACACAGTGTATCTCCCTCCCACAGTGTTTAGCCTCTTCTCTTTTTTTTAATTTCTATTTTGTGTTAAAAGATATTTGGTGTTGGCACTCGGACCACAGAGCTCACAGTACACCAAAGAGCTGGGAGGAAGGAAACTCCTCTGCACAGCTCCTCCATCCAAACTCTTTAGTGACACTCATGACAGCTTTTCTAACACCACGGTTGGGTAGAAACTTCACCATGTAAAACTGTAAAGGGAATAATGTAATGTCTGAAACTGTATAAACACAGTTCTCAGAGACCACATTCTGTTCTTGTGTTTCCTTGGCAAATTGGCTGACTGTAGAATATAGTAACACTTAAAAGATGAACATGGACCTAGTTCACCCTTTTCCTACATGCAAACCTTTTCAAGAGATGGGGCTGCACTGGGTAACATAACAGCACCTTAATTAGTCCATGATTCTATGAATATTGCTATATTATATATACATAATATGTCAGCAAGGATGGGCAGTATTTCCCTTACCTTACTTGGAATTCAGGTTACACTTGAGGATGTAAGTCCGTTCTGTTTTCCTGAAGAGGAAAATGGACATCTTGGAAGAGACCTTAAAGTTCATCTTGTTCCAACCCCCTTTCATTAGATCACATTGGTCAAAGCCCCATCCAAGCTGTCCTTGGACACTTCCAGGCATGGGGCATCCACAATATCTCTGGGCAGCCTGTTCCAGTGTCTCACCAACATTTGTCAACTCTTCTACATTTTTATTTTCCACAATAAATATGGTATACCAAGCCTGACACCATATTGGAGCAAGAAGCCTAAAGTTGAAGCTATGGCACTCTGGTAGTATAAGCAATTCTTTTTAACCTCCATTTTTAAAATTCCAAAGAGTTTTCTCCTGTAGAAAAGGAATGGAGGACACCGAAACTCTCTGAAGCGATGGTGAGTTTGAGATCCAAAAGAACAACAACCCTGGGACTGCAGGCTGTCAGAAAAAAACATGAATATATGATCTACTGAGAAATACAATAACCTCCGACTACCAAGGTTCTGACTTCTTTTCTGGCCCTTAGAACCCTTTGATTTTTTGGTTCAATTTTTTATATTTATTTAAATCTCCCATGCTTCCCTTTCAAACATTTATTTTAATAAAACTTTCCAGTTCTCTGAGTTTTCCGCATGCTTTCCACTTTGGCTTAATATTATAATGGAAGTACTGGCTGAACACTGAACTCCAGCAGTCTGAAGGGTGACGAGGATAAATATGGAACTTAATGGTGGATAACTGACTTTGATGCAGTTTCATCAATCAGAAAGAGATAAACTACTTTCTCCTCTTGCAGTAACCCTTTTTAAGAAAAATGTATTGATTTTTTTTTCTCATCAGATAGACATATTAACCAGAAAGGCAGACAATGCATTCTTCTGTCTTCAGGGGCATTTTGAGCAGAGATTGATTTTTTTTGGCTCTATGGGAAAACAGTCACTATTGAGTGATAAACTCCCAAAAAAAAAGTCTCCTTCCTCTTGCACTCCTGTCAGAGGCACAGAATTATCATTCACAAAATTTAATTTATGAAAGATATGAAAGAATACTTCTGCCCCCCAAACCCCTCCCAGTAAAACTTATGATTTATGGGCACAGGAATGCATGGTAGGAGAGTAGAAATGCTACTGTAAAATTAAAGAGAAGCATATTTGATTGCTGTAATCTTCCATTAATGAGCCTATCTGTACGGTAATTGGGTGATACAGCCCACTCAGGCCCCTTTGTGAATGATCATTAAAGATCCCATGGCACTCTTCCCACGGGTAGGCTTATCCTCCCTGTCCTTGCCAAATTCAATCACAAGTGATAATTTTGTTCTGCCTATCTATATTTTCCCTGCAGTTTTATCTGGATAAGATTTTGCTTTTCATTTCCTGTACAAAAACTGTTGTATAATGTTTCTGTGTGCTATTAGAAAGCTGCAGTTTTCCATTCTGAAGATTACAATATCAGATGAAATTATTTCTGTATTATGGATCCGACAAAATGTTACAATAGTCTTTTGGAAGTCCATGCTACTTACTTAGGTGCATAAGAATAGCTCTATTTAATTCTCAGCTGAAAAGTGGGACTACAATAGGGCAACTCCTTTTCCCTGTTTTGATGGCTCCAATTTAGAAACCTTGCAGAAAAGAGCAGAAATCGACCTGCGGAATCAGCATATCTTGAGAACGCTCTTGAGCAGAGAGAAATAAATTTTTTTAAAAAATAGTGGTTGTGCAGGAATTGCAGTGCTGCCAAGTGATCTGAGCACCATGGATGCATGAATTTTTAATGCACCTGTAGAGCTGCAAAAAGACAGACTTCTTGTATTGACTTCTGTAAGTTTAACACATAACGACAATTATGTCTAGAAAAGTTAATTATGTTGTATAATAAAATTGTAGTTGGTGCAATGGTAGTTTCTCATGCAAGCCATGTGGTCTTCCTGAAGGAAAGACTAGAAACTGGGCTCTAGTCCTGACTCACAATAAAGCCTGGTTGTTGAGAAATTCTTGACTTCAGTACAACTTCATAAACCATGGCAACTGTTCTGGTTGGAATGTTGTAACTAATTAATGTGTTGGGTCTTTTTTCTTTTGACTACTCACCCACTGAAGGAAGGCAGAAATTTAAGTTCTGTTTTTAAATAAAATAACCTCTGTTGATTTCTGAAGTAGTAAAAAACACCTTGTGGTATGATAGGTAACGCTGCTTGTTTCTCTTCGAAAGGATTTTGCTAAAAGCCTATTATGAAATATGAAACTGTTTGGAACTTCTTTTTTCCCATGTTTTCAGGCAAATTATCTGCTAATTTTCTATCCGGTCTTCTTTTATTAATGAAATATTCACTGCATACCATCTTACCAATGAAAATACCTCTAAAAATTTTGTGTTGAGCAGTCACCATGGTGCTATAGCAATGTCTTAGATTTATATACCAAAACCCCATCCCAGTCAGGAAATGGCATCACATGAATAGTTGTGCAACACAGCTGCGAAGGCAGTGCAGAAACAAAAAGCAAGAACAGCTTGTGTTAGCGTTTCCACCAAAGAAATGCTGTCAAGTTGTGTGACAATTTTAGGGCCAGATTATGAAGAGCAGCCCTTGAAGCACAGGGAGATGTGGGATGCTGAAGAGAAGGCACACAACAAAGCAGAGGTGGTATTGTGGCTTCTCTCTTCTTTCGGATTATTGAGAAGGGAGGCAGGTCCAAAGGCCAGGCTCATAAGACTAAGCAACCTCAAGGGATGTGTGACAAGCTCCTCAGCATTATTAAAACTTGCTTTGCACTGTTTTTATCCCCCCACCTACTTGCATCCTAGTTCCTCTTTCACATGAGCAATACAGGCTACAATAACAAACTTTGCCAGACAGACTGGAATCAAGTGACAGAGGATAGAGAGGCAGAAGGAAGGAAGGACTTCTCAGAGACCCTTCAACCTGGTAGAACAATTTAGAAGGCCACAGTTCCCTTCTTCATTAAATCACCTTTTCCATAAATCATTGCGTAATAAGTCAAATATTTGTAGCACTGAGACACTTTCCAACCTCGATATAAAAATTTAAGAGATGAGTACTAAAAGTGCATTTTGGAGAATCAGAAAAATTGCTTAGTACCTTACTATTTCAGAGATCAACTTGAAGAGCATCTTTGAAATTTCTACATCACCTCTGAATAAACCCCAAATCAGAAAAAGTAAGTTACAAAAATAGCATTTTCTCATAGGTTTTTTGATTCTTTTTACAGGCAGGATAACATAAGGGAAGCAAGTCTTTTAGAATAAAAAATATAAAGACTTTTGATTGGAAAAGAGCTCATAATTTCAAGTCTGCTCATACCTCAGTGGATTATTCAGCTCTAATTAGGATATAATTTAAGTCATTAGCAGGACAGATGTTCAGATTGAAATGGCAAATAGCTTATGTTTATACAATGAAGTTTTAATATTAAAGGTTCTTAGAAATGAAATGCCTAAATTCCCAATTGGGAAAATATGTCTTGCTTTTGTTGTTGGACTGTGATCAGTTTTCTAATTTCTTAAAGATCATACAAGTTTAATCAACTCCTGACCGTCTTAGGAAGCCATGAGATCATGACATTTCAAATCTTAAAATAAAACTGTGCATTTGTTTGCAAATTAAACAAAGAATTCCCAATCTCAAATATTAATCTCTAAACATAGGTTTAAATCAAATGATGCCTAATTCCTTTGGTATTCGGCCCATAACAAACTGCTAAAAATTTAATAAGTGAGCTTTAATGTCTGGGAGATTTTTTCATAGCAAACTATATTAAAAATACAACATTAGTCATACACTTAGACTTTGAAATAGACATTTTCTGAAGTAAATATCCAAAGGTCTTTTCCTATTGTATAATCTTCTAGTCAGGGAAGAGTTCAGGGTTTCTTTATGGTCATACCTCTCTCTCAAGACCATACTTTCTGTACTTCAATGTTTTCTTAACTATAGTTCAAGCCATAGTTTTGTTTGAATGAAGCTCTAACACTCGTGCACACTGTCTATATGTGGTTTTAATTTCCATCTCATTTAAATACCTCAGCACAGACTGTGGGCGATAGTCTCAAACATTGAAGCTTGAAGCTTACTGAAACTGATGGAAGCAGACTCTCACCTCGCATACACCAGCCTAAAGAAACCATGTTTCAGGTAAGTATTGAAAAATTATTTCCTTGCTCTTCAGTAATAAAATTACTTTCAGGAAACAAGTTCTTTTAATAAAAAACCCAAACAAACAAAAAAACTACAAAAAATATTCTTCTCCTGGTTTCCCAAACCCCTGACATTATTCATGTCTAGAGAAAAAACAAAAGGAAAACAAACAAAAAAAACCCCACAAACAAACAACTAGATTTCTTCATTTTTCAGTAACTAGATTTTTTTAATTTCTGAAGCATTCCCAGGACCGTAACTCATAGGGATAAAACTATAATTCAGTGATACATACCAGTTTATCATTTACATACAATTCTGTTGACTACAAGTTAAGAACTCCTGTCCTGTTCCTCCTTCTATTTGGTTCCAAAGGGGATAATCCAGAAGACCTCCCATGCAGAGAAGAGACTCTTCATGATTTGACAAAAGTAGTGTCTGATTCTTTTAGTTAAAGTGAGAGCTCTATTTGATCAAAATAACATTTTGCTGATTGTGGATGAAAGTAAATAATCCATAGGTAATACAAAAAAAATCTCAACAAAAATCGTAGTCATATTGAAAAGCTGTAAATGCAGTCTAATAGGTGCTCTTTATTTTAGGATTTTCAGAGTCTATTATACATTCTAGGAAGTTCACTCAGTATAACTTTCTCTGTAGAAATAAAGGGCCTGAGTGCCAGGCACAGAGTGTTGGAAAGGGGCCGTGGTTTCACAGCGAGTTTCCAGCAGGAACCATACCTGGTTCAGAAGAAGTTCCTCTCCACCATACTTGTGCAGCTGCCCATACACTGCACTGCTGAGACTGGGGTGTAATACTGAAATAAATGTTTTCTTGAGATGCCTCTCATAAACTATTAACAAGAATAACTTCTCACCTTTGTTCAGTCTTGTTAATAAGGGTCACAAACCAAGTTCAGGCTCTGAACTCTGTATTTCCCTCCCTAGGTCTTGAGTAAATTTTTCTTTATGGATTGACTGGGTTGAAAAAGGCTACTTAGGTGTCTCACTCAAAACCACACATTTGAGTTAAAGTTAAGTTGGATATATACTGTGGGATCTTATAGCTCAAGGTCAGTCCCTGTTGGGATGTTTTTTGTTGGTGTGGTTGTTTTGGCTGAGGTTTTTGTTGCCTTTTAAAAACTGTACAGAGGATTATACAACTTTTTATTTGCTGCTTCTTTGGCCTCTGCTGTAGCTTGATAAGTAGCATTAATGTGTGAAGGTAAACAGGACAAATATATGCACACAGATCTTCCTGCTTGTTCTGCAGTGCTCTGATGTACTGCACATACCAACAGAAAGTCTTTGCATAGTTCACTAATTGAGTTTTTACCGAGGATCATCATTACTATCCATATGGTATCAGCAATGGCTAGGGAAGCCTGCCTGTGGAGTCCTTCCTGCAGTTACTGTACTGGCAGTATTGTGTAGGGCAGCAGCTGGAATTTAAGTGGAGTCAAATAAACGATGCCGAGAGTGCATTTGCCCAGCTCCTTGCAAATGAGGGACCCACTTAGGGCTGTAATTTCTACCTTTTGTGCCCCGGGGCTGGTGTTATTTGAATTCACTGAGACAGAAGTGGTTAACTCTCCAATCCACTTTTGAAGACAGATATTGAATGACCTTTAAATGCTGCCCTTGCTGCCATGTACACATGAGGAGAGGATTAGTGTTTAAAGCTCACCTGCTGACCTGCAGGGGCAATAACTACAATGGCACCTGCAATGGTCTCTGTAGCTGGCCAACATCGTTGGTACTTTGATATTCTAGCAGAATTTCCCCTGCTTCTAATTTATAAGCTATACTGACTGTTTTTAGATGTTAATGAAAAGACACAAGAAGCAGAAACAATTGAATAAGTTCCTTAAAACCCCCTGTAATACAAAAATCCTTTCCAAAGATCACTGAGATTTGCATACATATATTTCACTAGGAAAACAAATATTCTGAGATAACTTTCTTACTCTGGTGTGCAATTCTGACATTCTAACCAGAAAAGAATAAAAGTGAGACATGAAAATCTTTTATTGTTATGTTACTCTGTAGGAGAATACAAGCATTGGATTTTTTTTTTTTCATTCTTGCTGAAATGCAATTCATCAGACTGAAATCCAAACACTTGTCAGAAAGGATAGCTTTTACATGTTTGTGTCTGGGAAGCACTGAAGCTATTGATTTTTAAATTTGAGAGTCTTGTCTTTTTGGGGGCACACTTGGAAGGGTATCAAGGCTGCTGGAACTTACTAGTCTCAGCTTAGGCAGAGAGTGGATTGTAGTAATAGAATAATTTTATTTAGTTTTAGAAAACAGCAATTTCAGAACCTGCTATGCACAAAGCACATTTCACAAGTACAAGAGGAAAAAAAACAACTCAACCTCCAATTCCCAAGAGTGTAATTCACCAGTTCCACTGAGATTCTTCTTTAAATTATTAAAGTGCTCAACAGAGATGAGTAGAGGAAAGGAATTCAAATATTTGATTGTTTTGCAGAATTTTAGAAAGGGGTGGATGTTTCTCTGAGAGATTCTTAAGATGCTCAGGAAACCTTTCCTCACCCTGAAAGTCTGCTCTGTATCACAGGTGGTTTTTCCCCCAGTTACATCTGATTTCCACAATCACAACTTTCCACTCACAGAAGAGGGTGAACGTCATGCAGACCCCGGTGCAGCAATTGTGAAGTATTTCCTGGTAATTGCTACACACTTTTTGTGGTGCCACTTAAATAAGATCATCTCCAGAAGCTTTCCACACAAGATCAAGCTCCCCGAGGAGCTTAACCTAAGATTAACATTTAGTCACAAATAGAAGCCATTAAATCAGGGCTGAGAAGATGAGATAAACTCCTCTGTTTGTAGCAAAAGGGAAGTCACTGAGAAGTCAGATTTCCACTGTATGTTGGCTGCCTTCCCCCCCTCAATCTGTCATGAGAAAATAAATCAAGTCCCACTGAAAAAGATTCAATTTGCATGATACTGTGCTTGTAAAATGGTAAATTTGCGAACTAATTATTTGGCTGGAAGGGAAAAATGTTGAATAAACTACACCAGGGAGGTTTGCTACTCAGGTGAACCACACCTAGATTTAATTACCAAAGCAAGCATTTAACACAGCAAAGGCAGCACTTCTGCACCCGTGCAAATCTGTGGCACAGATATCTGCAGAATCAATCAGGAATCTGAATTCTTTCCTTCAACAGAAGCAACTTTGGAGAGTGTTTCAAATGAGGGAGCACCACAGAATTGGTCTGCTTGCCCACTAAAAAACTGGAAAATTCCGTTTCATTTATGCAGGGGTCAGTAGTGCCTGTCTAAGGTTCAAATCAGCTTCTGAGGGTAAAGATAATTTCCCCAGCATATCAGGTCCCCTTTGTTAGTCTGACCAGTTCCATCTGTAACAGACTTTAAACAATATCAATTTCTAAATAATTCAGACATGAAAATTAGACATCTGGTAATGAGGACTTAGGAGACACACGCCACTCTTCTGCAGAAACATGTGGAAACCAGAAAAACAAGGGAAAAAATGTTATTATTTCTTGTGTTTAAGGTTTTGTAATTGTTCAATGTGCTATAAATTAGAACATATGAAAAAAAGTTAAATCCTCATAATGCTAGAAGGGCTTGAAAGTGAAATTCAATTTAGGGCTTAACAATTTGGGGATTGAATAATAAGTTTGTCAAGTATGTGGTTCATGGTCAATAAAAATAACTTATAAGTTTTATGTTGAAATAAGCAAATTATGAAAAATTATTTTGTTTTGATCGCGTAAAAAGCTATTTAAATATCTGAAAATTTACACCAGTTTGATGTATAAGAGGAAAGCAACAGTAACAAAAACATTTTCCAAATAAGTGGCTTACATTAAATTATTACATAGAAAAACAAGACTTTTTCCACTTTGAATAGTTACACATCCATTTTTTAATTTGTAGATTTTTTCTGGCTAATAGCCAAAGGTAGCAGCTCTTTGAATACCTCTTGTTCCAGTGCAGCTTTTAGACCAATATGTACTATTCCCATATTAAAGAGTCCCATGAGCAACAGCACTAATAAATCTGGGAAGTCTATTAAACTGATTACTAAATTTCTATAAATTCCTCCAATCTGGCACCCCCAGCTCTCCATTTCTTAATTGGGAATTTCAGCCCAGTAGCATCATCAGTTGCAGCCTTTATTCCCCAACATACTCTCTCCTTCCTCACCCTAA
The DNA here is from genome assembly GCA_013397975.1 of Machaerirhynchus nigripectus. Lineage (NCBI taxonomy): Eukaryota > Metazoa > Chordata > Aves > Passeriformes > Dicruridae > Machaerirhynchus > Machaerirhynchus nigripectus. The sequence goes on along the minus strand of VZRQ01007802.1, from coordinate 2,139,693 downwards.
TGACGTCTTTACCTTTACTGCTCCCTATTTACCAGCTGAGAAAGTCACAGCACTGACTTGGGGGATGCACCTGCAGACTTTGGCTTCCCAGCAGGACAATCACTACACACAAGTGGATTAGGGAGTTTTTAAGCCCAGGCTGAAGATGTCAGTTTAGTGAGGGCACTTCACTAAATCTCAATTCTCCTCCATCCCAATTTTCCCTCTCACACGCAAATCCTTGCTCCTCTCCTCCCTTTGTGAAATTGCTTCAAAAAGGGGATGGGGACAAGAGTACTGCACAAGGTCAATGGTATCTGATACAAAAGACTCATGTCTGCATTAGAAATTATTAGAGAACTTCAGTTTGCAAAACACCACAGAAGAAAACACGCAGATGAAAAACAGTATTAGAAGCAGAATTAAACTAAAGCAACACACTGCTTTCCAAAACACTTCCCAGAACTGACTGACAGAATGAAAATACATTTCATAGGTTGTTCAACTTGTATTGCTGTCACTGTCAGACCTGGCAATATACAATTCAATTAATACCTGCAATACATTATTCAGCCTAACATACAGCTGCTGAGCAGTGGAGAAGAACCCAAGTGGTTTCCAAACATATTTTTTTAACGAAATTCAGAAATATAATTCATAACATATTCAACAAATGCCATCTAACTAGCTTTCCCATAGGTGCAGATATTTATTTGTATTCCAGATACCTATGCTTTTTGTTTCCGAAGAGGAATCCTCAGAAACCAATTTTTCATTTAATCAGTCATGTTAATTACTATCAAAAGAATGTTACTTTTAGTCCATTTTGAAACAAAGTTACAAAATAAGCCCCACAACAAAGAAAAATAAACAAAGAAAACAAACAAACAAACAAAACCCCAAAAGCTTAAAAAGCTCTAGAACACAAATCACAGAAGTGAAATGGAACTTTCTGACTGCTTTGGACACAGACAAATCTCAACTGACAGACCCTTAATGTTGTGCAAGCACTTTTAACAATAGCCAAAACATATATGTGTTATCAACACTGATAGCCAAAAATCCAGAACAACACAAGAACTATATGGGCTGCTTTGAACAAAGTTGCCTTGCACTTGGCCAAAGAGAATGATTTATGTATTTGAATCCAGTTATCTCCTGATAAATGTTAAGGCTAGTGCAAAATCCAGGCTGATGTGTTAAAACAAATATCACAACAATGAGAGGCAAATAACAAGGTTAAAATGCTGGTGGTCTGCTGACCTTACAGTTATGACTTTTAACAACCCGCCTGGATTTTGCAAAGCGCAGGACTGCAAAGAAAGCATTTAGAGAAATCAAACAGTACACAGAGAAAACAGAACCAAGGAAAAAAAAAAACAACAACAACAAAAAAAATCTTTAGACTTACGGTTTTCTTTCTGCAGGACACCTCCAGCCCTTACTTTGTTGTTTGAGCAGCAGGGACAAAATTAAAACTCGTTCAAGCAGTTTGTACCCCCAGGTGATATCAGGACTTAGGTTACTGCTGCAAAGAAGCCTTTGAGCTGAGCGCTGCTTTGATGAGACAATTTCAATAATATTCTGAGCTGAATGAAGTCCATGGGAGTTTTACCACTGATTTCAGCAGAGCCAGGATTTCATGCAGTGAGTTACTGTAATTTAGATTAGTCTTGCAACTTGCTCAGAAGCTGATTCAAAATACAGTGAAGCCAAAGGGAGCTGTATTTAATCAAGTTTAATCCAATTAGTTAATTGAACCTAATAGCATTTGAAAATTTTAATCAAAGCTAAGCAGATTTCTGGGGTTTTTCTGGGGGCCAGAACCTGTTCCATTCTAAATAATGTGCTATGCAAAGTTTGATGATTTTATGAGATACCTTTTAGCTCATTGTATATAAGTTTATGGCAAGGGGTTAGTTTTGGTTTTTTTAAAGAGTGTTTTTGTTTTTCCATGAATAAAAGAAGAAAAAAGCCCAACAACCCTTATTGTTAAGTTATAGGAACTTTGTTTGGTTGAGTGGGTAGGATTTCCGGGACAGAAATCTTCCCATATTGACTAAAGCAGATGAACCAGAAACAGCTTGAAATGATCTTTCAAGATATTTGCCCTTTATTAGAGTAGGATATCCCTGAGAGGTCTAATATCTATTTAATTAAAGTTCAGTAGTAATTAGCTAGGCAGACAATTCAGTTTTCAGTTACTGGACTTATATATTGTATTGCACTAAATTCTCTGTTGTATCCCTGTGCAAAGTAAACATTTCCCTTTTTTGTTTTTTTTTTTTTTTAATGGAGGCACTGTAAAGTAAACAATTTGGCTTATCATGTCAGAGAGCAGACTATTCTAAAGGTTTTCTGAAAAACGTATTTCCTATAATTATGTTGTGGAAATCATGCTGTCAACTAAGACTAAATGCTTCTCATTTAAAACCACCTGATATTAAAATACTGTCAGCCAAAAGGAAAATGATTTGAATCTGTGTTCCACAGCAGAGGCTCTAATCGGACAATGTGACTCAGCTCCTACGAGCAATTTAGTGAGGGTGTTTAAGAGACAACAGCTCAGTATCACCATGGCTGTAGAGTAAGAACAGAACACTCCCAAATCAGAAATACTCTTCTGCTGATTTCTCTGCCTCTTCCTGTGCAAGACTTTGCCATTATTACTTCAGGACTGGGAAAAACAAAGCAGAAAGCAAAAAGTTTTGTCTTAGTTTACAAACTTCCTCTTTCCTCCTTCTCTGTGTGCATTCATGAGCGCAGCACCAGACACATCAGTCATTTCTGGAGGCTTTGAGGTTCTGTTGCACTGTAAGCATTAAGCAATAATAGAGATGATAATATCAGCTACGTACTCTTTGGACATCCACCACACCATTAATTCAGAAGGTAAATAAAGGCATATAAATTAAATAAGCTTTTATGATTAATAAAACATGCGCATATGGAAATCTTATTAGTGTGGTGAAAGGCAGAATTTAAGTTTCACAGAGAATGAAATCAGAGAGATTTATTTTCAGATTGAAAGTAAACAAATGGGTTTGATTTTTCTCTGCTCATGTAAATTGAAGTTGCTCTTCCTGAGCTGTTAATTTCCTTGTACAAAACCACTGAAAAATCAAAGTTTCTAAACACAAAAGCTCCCTGGATACCTTAGTAGAGAAAAATCACCAAAGCTGGATGGTTGCTTTTTATAAAGCGTCGTTTGCATGACATTGAAAAAGGCAAAGAGTTTATCACTAGCAAATAAAAATTATGGTAATGAATTAAATTTGATTATTTTACTAGCACAGACATAGTATGTCATGTGTCTGTCCACTGAGTTTAGAGAGTATCATCCTTTGATCACATTTTATATTTAAATTTTTAAGAAATAATGCCTTTTCTATCAAGTATCAAAATACTACTCTATAGTAAAAATAGTTCTTCTTGAAAAGATGGAAATTCAGTAATGAATTTCTAACATTTCTGCATTCACATATCCACATTCATTCCAGGACTTGCCTCAGCTTTTCTAAAATAAAATAGGAAAAAGCAGTAGGGGAGAGTACATCCTAAAGGAGGATTGTCTTTGAAGCTCATTATGATTTGATAATTGGGGTAAATGATTTTATTCTAGTCATGAGAATAGAATAAATGTGAGTTTAAATTAATATTCAAAATAAATAATTATAAAATTAGGCAGAACACGTGGAAACAGTGCATGCAATATTATTATTATTATTAGTGTCTTAATTTGGTAAAATGGATTTAAAAGAACATGATCAAGCCTGATTAAAAGTGTGGCCAGTTAACTGCAACCATGTGTCTAAGTGCTTTCCTGAGTTAGTAACTAATGTAACACATAATAGCTCATGCTTTGCATCCACCTATTACATTTAATTAATTTGTTAATAGTTTCTCTTAATATAAGTGAAAGATGGATAGGAACATCCCCATCAATAATAAAATAGAAAGTGCAATAATTTACACTACTTAAAGTTTTAAAATTTATCGTTAGTGTCTTAAAAATTTATTTATAAATGTTCCCATAAAGTGCAAGCTCTAAATGAATTTTCCCATTATTATATCTCAGTAATGAAGCAGACATGGAAATATTATTGATATTATCCAAGAGAGGATGCAATGTTTCTTGAAAGATTTACTTCAGTAAGGCCAGCCACAGACTTCACATACGATCTTTACACTGTAATTAGATCCAAATCTCAGAAATTACTCAGGCAGCTGGCGGTTGGTAAAATCAATGCGAGACAGTTGCCTAAAAAAAGAGCTGAAAGTTTAAATACCATCATATTTCTGACCCTTAATCTCGATGAGAAAGTTCATCTAAAAATTACACATTCAGTTTAATCTAATTACCGAGGCTCCTTTTTTAGTTCAGAATAAAAAGGCAGATGAAATGGCTCCCTCATTGGAATTTCTACCCATTGAACTCATGAATAAAAATTAAAAACCTAATTGGTCCATTCTTTTTGAGTGTTTTTGGAGAAAGCAGAGATGAACCTCACCCTCAGTGCTTCCTTTCTCTGTCCTTAATGTAGGAGAGTAAGAGAGGGGTTCTGTGCCTGGCAATCAGGTGTGAAAGAATCCTTGTCTGAGCAGCAGAGGGATACAGGGGTAGGAGCCATGTCCCTACCCACAGAAGTCTTCTTTACTGCAGATGGAGATGTGTTTGGAAAATGTGGGAGGTCCACGTACATTCCCACATATTACAAGCAGGAAAGGTTTTATCCAGGATCCCCAAACCACTGCATCAACAAAATTTTCCAGGACAATCCACCTGTGGAGGACACAGATTAAAACACTGGTCACCAGAATATTAAATGAGGAAGACACAGCTTCTCCCCTCACATCCTCTCTGGAACTGAGCTCATGTTTTAGAAAGTGTCAGCAGAGCATGACCCCTATAAAAGGTGTGACTCCTCAAAATCCTGTCCTTCTGGGAACCAGGTGCTGTGATCATTTTTAGTGGATTCTGTGCCACTTATCATAAAACTGTAGCAGCTATTTTCTGATAAGGAAGTCCTCATCTCCATTTTATGACCAATTGGTCCTTCATGACTCTTTTCCTTAAAAATGTTTTTCTCCTAGGCAGGTCACCCAGGATGGTTATGGAACCTCCATCCTGGGAAAAATTCAGTGTTTAACTGAGAAACCTGATTTGACTTGAGANTGAAGTTGCTCTTCCTGAGCTGTTCAAAAATTAAGTTAACATCTGAGTCAGCAAACTTTCAAATCAATTCTAGAACTTGTGTTATCTTTCTGGCCCTGGAAATGTTATACCTGGTGGTCATTAGGCATGTTTTGCTTTTCTGCAGCACTCAAGATGTTATTCACTGTTTCAAGAGTTTATTTATCCTTCCTCAGATGCTTCCTCTGATCTTTGTTACTACAGGATTTTACTTCCCATTTGAAGACCAACTGGCCTAGGAAGCTGGTTTCAGAAGAAATAAAAAGATAAAAGGATAAAGAATAAAAGTCTTGCGCAGTCTCATTTGGGAAGACCTCTGTCAGAAGAATGGGAAGAAACTGAGCATCTTGCTTCCAAATTCAGGGCCAGCTCTGCCCTGAGTGGGAGCTGGAACCAGGTCACCTCCAGAACTTTTTATTCATTGTTGTTTTGGAGTTATGTGTTTCTGCCTTTGATAATTGTTGGTCAATTACCCAAGTCATCTCCCAGTTTAATTTATCACTTAAAACGTGATGAAAGATGTTGATGTTTGAAATCAACCAAGAATCAAATAACATTAAGGCCATCACTGCTTGAGTCTAAAACACATAAACCTGAACTCATACACGACTGCTATGAGTGCTTCAGGAAGGAGCATATAATTTCTTCTTTCTCCCAATCCCTGCCCATTTATGCATTCAGCTGATCCCTGTGGTGGCTCAGAGTTGCATAGGGTTTCTGCCAGTCAGTTATATCAGAATGTCTCAACCATATGGAGAAATTCTCCTATATTCTTTATTTCAAACGTATCAAAACAATTGTGATTTTACTGCCTTACAAACCAAAGCATTCTCAGCACCTTAAACTCTTGCAGAACTAAGTGCATCATTTGACATGAAAATGCTTTGTTGGAATTTTTGCTGAGCTTTATCTTAATTTTTTTTTAAGATTTTTGGTTTTTTTGTCCAGGCTAGCAGCACATGTAAAGTGAATGAAAGCTAAAATAGACTTTACTTATAACAAAGTCAGCGCAATTGACTTTCAGGGACTGCCAGTCAATGACAATTTTAAATCTGCTTAGTACCTCCAGTCCTTCAGGTGTTTAGGGATTCTGGGTTTTTCTGAGGTCAGTGATTAGAAGTATTAATAGGCTTTAAAGAACTTTTTATTTCATATGAAATTGTCACTAAATTGAAACAATGTGGAAGTCTCAAAGTAAAAAAGAAAAACAAACCATTTTCCACCTTGCAAATTCAATATACAGCCATAAAGAAACTGAATTTAATCCAAGAAAAGAGAGATCTGTTTTGCTTTGAACACTGATTAAACTTCCATTTAAAATATCAAGTATTCTACTATTGGTCATTAAATAATGACAAAGAAATGCTACCTTTTGTGATTGCAGTTTGGAGGTTACCAGTGCAAAGTGATGACTCCAGAGACAAAATCATTTGAAAGCAAGTTCTGATAGGGATTTGTCCAAAGAAATATGCATTTTCCTTCTGTAGAACTCATGAGATGTTATTGAGATTCACTCACTAGTGAGTGAATAACTAAGAAAATGAGATTGAAAATTAGGCATTCTTTAAAAGGACCAAATTAGATATTGATTAAGCCACAATTCAAAGATAAATATGATAGCCAAGATGAAAATTCCATCGTCGTTCCACAGCAGAACTCAGAAATAAAAAGTAACAGAACAAAAAATAGCAGGATTTCCTGCCATTTTATATATATTGATTTTTGCCTATGAAGTATCTAACGGAGCTAAGGAAAGTCAAAAGCACAGAAAATGCACCATGGGCAGAGTGAGGAGGACTTAAGGAAGAGAGTTATTCTCACAATTGTATGTTGTATGGAACCATAACTAGATAGAAATAAAACTCTTTTAATGGGGATATCAGAATGGCAGGAATTTAAATCATATATCTTTTCTGTACTCTTAATCACTGATAAAGATTTCATAATTTCCAGCTCATTATAAACCTCACAGAATGTTAAATAATATGTATAAGGGAAAAAAAGTATGATTTTGTATTCACAAACATTTTATTCAGCTGATTAAAAGATTTTATCTCCAAAGATGTAAATGTACTATCCAAGGTACCTGTTTATCTCTTGGAAATATTAAGAGACATTTCTGAAAGCTGGAACAATGTCTTTAATGTTATTCAAAAGTGGAAAGAAAGATCATTTTCTTACTATAAAAGAAAACACTGCTATTTGAATAATCTGATTGATTCCAGATATGAATTTGAGAAGATTTTTTGTTATCTTGCAATTTTTGGGGAAGTTAACCTGAAGATTTATGCTTTCTTCTGTCCCTCCACTTCTTCTCACTCAATGTTTCCTTTCTATTTGTTTAACCCCTTCCCCCTTCACTTGATTGTGAGGTCTCTGTAAACTGTATCGCTTATACAGAGGAAGTTTAGTAATATTTCCAATTCTGTGGAAGCCAGCAGGGCAAAAAAGCATAATCTCAATGTCACTTGATGTTCCATTTAGCACTACCAAATGGATTAAAATAGTATTAAATGCCGTGTTAAAGATTTGTGAATTGACTGACAGATCATGCAAGAAGCTTTTAAATGAAGAAATAAAAAAAAACAAAAAAAACCTCCATTCCCGCTCCACATTTTTAGTTGAGCTTTGTAGATCTGATATTTTTTTCTTCCTTTGCTGATCTGGACAAATAAGATTAATAACCAGTAAAAGCTGTCTGTAACAAAGGTAAATTGGAAATAATTGAGAGGATCTGACAGGTACATAAGATGTGGCTTCATACAGAGATAGATGCTGTCCTGGGAAGCAATTACTCTGGGAAGGATTTAAGGGCTGTGAGGGTAGGCAGCAACTAACACGAGTCCCCAGTGGAAAAAGGCTGCACAAAAGGCCAGAGATGGATGGAAATACAAACCAAGTAATGAGAGGGATGGGGGAATAATTTTACCTCAGTCTGTGGCATCAGTAAGACAGATGATGTAACACTACACACCACTTTTGATTCCCATAAATAGTGACTATTGAGTAATAACCATAACAACAATTCAGGGCCTAGGGAAAAAAGGCTGTGTAGTGAGAGACCGAAAGACCTCAGTCTGTATAATTTCTAACAAAAAATGATGTACCATTACTGTTTAAGTGTCTGCACACATACACACAGACAAAATTGATGGATATTAACGAGCTTTTTAACCTCTGTTGCAAACACAATTTATAAATTATGTAGTAAAATAAATGACAGTGCTAGTAACTAACAAGTGAAAGGTCTGGAGCCTTCATCCTTCAATAGTTTCATAATCAGACAGGACCTTCCTGAAATGTATGATTTAATAAAACATATTCTATTGGATTTCAGATAAAGATGATTTTCAATGGTCTAAGCATACAAGAATAAGAGAAAAATAGTCCAGGTCACCTCTTGTTCTTTTCTATACTGTTCTGTTCTTAACCACCGTGAAACTGAACACCTTTACATGTTCAGAACATTTTAACACTTGCCATAGGCTTTGTTAGAAAATGCCTGCCTTAAAAGAAATAAAAAGGTAAGACATGGACCACAGTTAACTGAATAGTGTGAGGTAGTGTGAGACTCATAATGACAGACCTACAGGTGTTTCTGGGGAAAAAGTAGGCATCACTGAAAAATATGTGTTAATAACCATGAAAAAACCTTCAGCATCGAGGCACGTGATCCACTGAGGAGGCAATTTCCTCCCCAGAGCTCCCTGAGGCCACTGGAAGCTGGGATTGCATGGGCTCCATGCCACCTGTAGCCAACATTAGGGAAGGGAGATTCCTAGGATTTGTTCTTCTGCCATGTCACCCACCTGGCACCAGCACTCACACAACATAAAAGGAAAATGTCTCCACGAATTTAATGTGACATTTGTTTTTATTTCATGCATGTTGAAATAAAGTTCAAGGAACATGCAAGCACCAACATCATCCATCCTAGAACTTAAAGGTCTGCTTGAACCATTATTTAGAAAAAAGTCTCAATTTTTCCCTGTAATTCTTTTGTCTCTTCCCACAGAAGCTCAAAACCCTCTCTGCTCTAACATGCTGAAAGACAACCTGCTGTTTGCCCAACACAGAGACCTGACACAATAACTCATAGCTGAGCCAAACTATGAACCTGATTCATGAACAACATTGATTTAAGAATAAATACTACTTCTCTCCTTCTCTCTTTTTTTTTTTTTTTTTTTTTAATCTTTTTTTTTTATCCCACACATTTTAAGTGATACTTTTCGTTCAGATAATTTCCTTGGTCTTGTTCTTGCTACAGTGGAGAGCTGCAGAGGCCTTCCTAGGTGAGTCTTTCAGCTGAAATTACCTACGAAGGAATGATTGTCTCACAAGCAGAAAAAAAAGAAAATTAACTGATACATGCTGTAAGGCTTATTTAAAAAGTCATGGCCTAGTGATTCTAGTATTTTCCCAACAAAATCAACTAGAAGCAATGTAGCTAAGATGTTCACTGTGCAAACATTGTGGAGTTCTAGTCCTTGAAATACAGAACAATTCATGGAAGGAGTTGTAGTGTTAATAACTGAAGCTTAGAATAAAGGTATACACAAATCATGCAGAAGAAAGAAAAACATGGCTGCTTTAAAAAAAAAAATTCTCTGGCCTTTGTCTCAATATCTTTTCCAGCAGTGATTTAGGATTTAGGCTTTTGCATCCATATTCCCCCTTTCCCCGAATTAGCATTAGTGTTGTGCTTCATAATTAGCACTGTCTCTAGCTCTTTTTCTCTGATTGCACATCCATTTCCTTCTGTCTCTTAAAACTATTTTTCTGCTTTTTAAAAAACCTGAGAACTTGTACCTTTCCTTCTCATCTCAGTGGTGCCCTGTGCTTGTGCACCAGAGGTTGGTACCAGAACTCCTCTCCTCTATTAAATATCCAGCACTCATATGAATGTCATCTTTTGCTTGATCGACAGAAACTTATTCAGCCTCAGGACAGAAGCACACCAGAACAGAACTGAAAATGGTCTGCTAAATTCTGCGAGATACTTTTCCCTTCTCCCTACTTTTTCAGGGCCCCAGAATGTAACTACACATTTTTGTCCCTGAAACACCAGCATTGCTGTCCTTACACCGAAGGAGTCAGACCCCTTTTATAAGGAACAGGAAAATTGGGATGAGTTAGGCAGTGCAGTTGGATTATGCAGATCACCCTTTTCCAGCTGCACTGTATCCAGTCTCTTCCCAACAGCAGCCAAGGTGAATTACTGAAGAGCAGCAACACATCTGCCTTGTTCCATCTCTGACACTCCCAAGTCTTTCCTCACTGACTCACTAACCAAGCAGAAATCTACTTAGTTATGCCACTAAGTACATTTTCCAATGGGCTAATTAAATTACCTGATGGAGAGTGCCCACGGACATAAGAACAAGTACAAAGTCATCACCTGCCTGTAGCTAGGATGAATGGTAGCCCAACCAGGACCCTCCCTTCCAGAAGCAACATGAAGAAAATTGTCACTCTGCATCTCAGTGAATTATATCCCGAACAAGAATGATGCAAGCAAAATTCCCATTTCCTTTATTTTTCTTTCTGCGATCTTAAGTGGTATTTTTAATTCAGATCATTTAATTGATCTGAAATGATCAGTGAGTCATAACAGGACTCAAGCAAGAAAATCCCATTCCCTGGTGCTCTCTCCAGTCCCCTTGCCATCATCTTCTCAATTAAACAAATGCAACTGCTTTTTAAGTCACAAAATAAGACACAGACATGGATTAAAAAAATAATCTATCATAAATTTAGAAAATTATTACCTCTCAGTGATTCTTTTCTTTGACAGGGAAGAGAAGTGTCACTGGCAAAGGATCCGAAATAGAGTGAAAACAAGGGTGGTTTAATGCATTCGTATCATTGCAGCCCTTTTAATATTGATAACCTTTAAACTTGATTTTTACTGGATTGATCCTAGTGGTTTCAGAAACATTGGAGCAAGGGGTTGTAGGGAGGGTGGGAAAAAGAGGCAGTGGTGTCCAAAGCTGAAATTTTTCATTTTAACAGTGAGACGAAGATTAGAGCTTAAAGCAAAGGTGCTGATCCTGGTGTAATATGCTATAAAAGTTACCTTACAGTTAGTTCTCTCCTGAAGTCATGGATATGGACAACAAATATACCCAAATGATATTCCTTAAAAATAACACGACATTCACATCATATTTTGTTGTTAATTAATAAACTGCATAAATAAAAAGTCTTGGTTGACTGCCGATAACCAGAGATTAATGACTAAATTAGATTTCAGCGTATCGGTCCATGATGAAATATCTTAGAAATGTAAACACTGTTTTAATTAATTCAGACAGCATTTTTTCAATTTCTGGTTGTAACTGGAGCATGTATGCATGTGGATGTGGATTTCTGTGTGTATGAGAAGGAAAAAGGGAAATACAGCCATTTTACATTGAGGTGTGAAATATTTCCTGCTGATGTTCAGTGCCTATAGCAGACCTTCAAGAACTCAGTATGCCCAAATGGCCCTGACTGAACAAAGCACAGGTCTTATCAGCCAGCAATTCATTTTTCAACTGCTACGTCCTACCTTCAACTGATAAAAAAAAAAAGCTTTAGCTTTATCATAAATATACTGTAAATTTACCTTGCTTAGAGCAAGCAGGAACGAAAAAACCTGATGGTCACATCAGTAACCCCATGGTTCAGCTGATTGTCAAAGAAAAAAACCACAATGCATTTGCTTCATATGAACAGTCAAAATAATGAAAGCCAGTTGTGAAGACTGACAGATAAAAACAATAAATTGTGGAAGTAATAAAATTGTCACAAGGGAAAGACAAGAAGGAAGATTTAATGAGACAGAATGGACAAGTAAGTAAATTATTTATTTGAAGTCTCCATTCAGACATGACATGCTTCACTATCTTTCATTAAGCTCATGCATAGGTCTGACCTGCTGCACTGGATGTAGTCACTGTTCTGTCTTCTTCCCTAAATGCATGACATTTATTGCAGACTAATCGTGAGCAGCTGTTTTACTGATAATTTATTGTCTTCATAGCGTTGGCCAGTACTGATAGACTCAGCCTATACTCAACAGATAATTACCTAATGAAAAACCACTCTATAAAAATGATAAAGGGATTTCTTTTTTCTGCAAAGACACCTGAGGTCTTCAAACAGTATGGTTCAGGTGGTGGGCACACAGTCAGAAGATATTATGCTATATTTCAACTATTTTCACTCAAATTATTTACTATTGGGTAAAAATATATCCATCTGTATTGATGGGTCAAATGCATGCAAGAAGCTCCATGAGCATAGGGAAGCATATACTTGGTTTATACTTGGGTTTATACTTGGTTTATACTTGGGTTAAGTCATGCAATATATGAGGTCTTGGACTTTGTGGATGGCAAGATGGATAGAGATTGATAGTTTGGATGTAATTAAAGCAGTGGTCCTCAGGTTCTGTTTCCATTTCATCTGGTTCAGACACATGACGGGCAACTTTTCATTAGCAAAAGACTGGAGTGATGAGCTCGGCTTTAATATGTTCCTTTAACTGAAGAACCCATTCCCCATTTTGGATTCCCAAGCATTAGAGTATTTTTTTCTATCTAGCCTACTGGGGTGTGAGAAAGAAAACGTGGCAAATTATTTTACAGGCAGGGAATAATTTAAATGAGCTATAACTTATTGCACAGTGAGCATTCCAGTCACCTAGACTAAAGGGACAAGCCAGAGAGAAATTTGCTGCTTCATTTGATGATTGCCTGGCTCTTCTTTGTAGCTCCGGGATCTACTCTGTGAGACAATTTGCCAGTGGTTTGAAGGATAGTTGGGAGCATGAAATCTACAGAGTAGACTGAATCCTCATTTCAAGCATCTCGTGGAAAACTAGTGACCATTTTATTTCTGCAGTGCTTCTTCTCACAATGACTTTGCTTAGAACACCTTTATGAATTAAAGCCGCTCTAAGCAATTTCCTTAGCCTGGAAGCACAGCGAGCTGCCAACACAGAATTCACCACAAATTTTACATAGCACATTGCTGGTCTTTAGTGAACCAACTCTCAAATCAATTACGTCTGCTGGCAAGGAAGCCTTAACACTCTAAATAATTTAAAGTGCAAACTGTGTGGCATGCAATTCCTTTCATCAGCAGCAAGATTGATTTCACCTTGTGGTATCTCTGCCCTACAGAAATGGCCTTTTTTAGTTAAGTTTTCAAAGTTATCACAATAAAGCAGTAAAGTCTGCAACGTGCAACACAACTTACATCTGTTCTTCTCAGATCGGATAGGCAGTCATTAGTCAAAGTAAAAAATGACCAAAAAGGCAGCATTGAACATCTTTTTCCATTCCCTGTTATAGATTTGCAAGAGGAGTTTGTAGAAAATACCTTATTTTAAGCATTGCTAAAGTTTAGCACTGATTCAGGATGATGTTCAGAAGGAAAAGTATATTATTTCAGAGCTCATGCAGAGTTTAGTCACAATACATTCATTCCACATAATTTTATCGATATGTTTGTCCAAATAACTGAAGCAAAGCTGATGTACCAAACAGATCTGTAGTGGTCAGCTACACAGATGTGCCTTTCTTGAACTTAAGGGAGGACTGTGAGCTCGTTATCTGGACCCAGTAACCTCAGCGTGGTTTTGCTTTCAATGGTTATGAAAAACCCTCCATTCTCTATCCCAGATCCATATATAAGAAAAGACGTCAAACTAAGAATGCCTCTACTGGTGTTGTTTCCCTAGGGCTACACTTGGCACCCAAGTGTTAGGAAAGAAAAGTTCCACAGCAACTATTTATTTATTTAGAATATTCTTTTAGATTACAGTCAACTTTCTTTGGGTACCTTGACAAAATACTGCACTAGCAGGGAGTCTGCTCCCTACAACAATCTAAACAGATTTGAGGAAAAAAATCCCATTCTTCTTTAACCCAAATGAAAAATTCCTGCTTCTTATTAAGCCTATAAAAATTGAACTACCTTTGCAGTAATAGAATATTCAATTGGTTTCAGCAAATAAAGTACAAATTTAAAAAAAGAAAAAAAAAGAAGAAAAAAGAAAAGATTAGTTTACCTACTTAGCTTTAGGACTACAGTCAAGGGCACTCTAATAAAGTACACATTTCTCTGCTTTTGGAATGGCCTTTGAAAGCTGAGTGGTGAATATGTTTTACAAACATGATCTGTGAGTTCAGAAAGAAAGAGGTTTTGTACAATTGAATCTGTATGGCTTCATATTGCATTACTGATATTGTGTATGCATAGGGGGTTTTTTAAATTAGGGTTTTTTGCAAACCTTGAAGATGTAAAAAGAAGTCCTTGGACAAAGTCAGGCAGGAATTTTAGCAGAGAGAACTTGACCTGTGCTGTGTATAGTGGTCTTAATTTCTATACCAGCTGGCCTGCAAAATCAGGCAAGCTGATCAAATCTGAGTAATCACATTGTAGATGATCATTTTTCCATTGACTTCAATCTCTGAATTAGGACCTTTTCCAGTAACTTATGGGTAGTTCAAAAGAATAAAAACCTGAATGTTTCACAGAACACCCCCAAACCAAAAAAGTCATTCAGTCACTTTTTCCAGGTGTTCTATGAATACGTGGGAATTACTCAAAACTGAAAGTTCAAGTACAAGCCAATGCTTCCATCAAACCACGTATACCAAAGCTGTGCTGCAAGATTTCCAGCTCTACTCACTGTGTCAGCTGAACTGTGTTGTCTGAAGATCATGACCTCTATTTATTCACCAGAACTACACAGACTTTCCCTTTATCATTCTGTGTAAAGGGCCAAAACAAAACATTGATAAACAATAGAAAATATGTCATTGTACATGTTCACAGTTTTAACCTTTGAATAGACAGACGACTTAGATCAATGCTTTGCTCTGCTGCCACAGCAAACCAGAGTGCAAGTTAGAATCCAGCTTCATATTCAAACATGATTTTTGTCATATGTGTCCTTGGGATTGCAGAAGGAAAAGATGTTCAAATTTGCCTAGAACCTCATAAAATTATCACTACTGTCTTTTCATTTTCTGGGAAAAGGGAGACAGCAAAATCATAAAATAGTCTGACAGATTCAACTTCAAGAGACTAAAAACCTTTTCAATTGCATTTTGGATCTTACTTAACATATATACTTACCAAGAAAAAATTAATGCCTTATTCCAAGTAGTCAATTGCTCTAAGGCAAAAGACATTATTTTTAGCCAGTTCTATAGAAATACAGTAATTTTGAGAGATTCCATTTGATAATTTAGGTGCAGATTTTGCTCTTCTTGCTATGTACATAATTTTGCTGTGAAGAAACTGATGTAGCTAAGTAGAATTTTTTAAAAGGTTACTTAAATTATTCAGGTGATAAAACTAGCTTATAACTAGTTGTTTTGGTTTTTCTTTAAACAATGAAACATTGCCAAAAATCCTGTAGTGGACAAAATTTAAGGGGAAAATTTCATCCTGGTTTTTATTTATTCACTATCTTCTTAGACAGTTGAAATTACCCTCTTTCAATCATTTCTAGCACATATGTTTTCCATATCCATGTAAAAGTTCTCTTTGTGAGAACCTCCCTAAGCTTCTGTAATAAACTTTCATAGCAGCAAATTTGACAGGCTAATTAAATGTTTTGCACGATGGATCTTTTTTTCAATTTGAATTGTGTTCTGTTTCAGTTTCATCAACCCTTCTGACAGTGCATAAAGCAGCATTGGATTTATCTTCTTTATCTCATCCTCCTTTAAATTTATTTTCATACAAAGCCCGACCTACCTACCAGTTGCATTAATTAGAAGGAACTAGACTTTAAAAATGATATAGACTAAACTTGTTCACGTGATGGATTTAGAAAGTCTTACATGCAAATAGTCTTTTATTTTGTTTCATACTCATGAGCAGCTTCCTGGAGGCTTTAGCTCCTGTGACACTATCACAATCCACAGGAAGAAGATAGTGTGTTGTGCCATCAACATTTAAAAACAGTTTCTCAAAATGCCAGTTGTCAGTCAAATCCTTCTCTTGTTTGCTTTCAGTGTAAATAGTATTGTAACCAGTACATTCCTATAACCGTAACACACATGACTAAGTCAGTAAATACTGTCTTCTTCATTCTCTCTTCTGCTAATTAAAAAAAAATAGATCTTTATCTCTTTCAAAATTTACTGCTTAAGTACATGGTATGGACATTACTGACAGCATTTCTCACACTTAACAATGCAGGACAAATGTCAGGTGCAGCAGTCAACAGGGGAAACAAGATGCTTATTTGAAGAGGTAAGACTTTTATCTTTATCAAAATAAACTCTCATGTAAATTATTAATCAATTGCTTTGGAGCTTTGCTGGTTTTACACTCATAGCCTATGCTTTTCTCACTGGGGATTCACATGAGGTTGTCAGAAGAAGGCTATAAATGCAAACCCAGCAAATACCTGTGCTCTGACCTCAGACATATTAGCAAAATTAGGTTTCATAGGAATAAGTTCCCCTTTAAATGGGAACTGTCTATATCTTTTAAATCAATAAACTCCCTCAGGCTAACACCACCTCTGCTGCTCAACCTTCAATTCTTCTCTTGAACTTCAGGGACCAGGGATGTGAATTACTGCACCGATGAATAATGATTATTCACCATAACCGTCTTTCCTAAAAAAAACAGTTGTCTCACTGGACAGGACATAAATATTAATAAAAGCCATCATTGCAGGAATCAGTGGCAAGATCAGAGAATTGAGAAGTATCCACAACTTCTGTAGTAGAGCTTGCCTAAGGGCAAATGATACTACCTGGTCCTTGATGAATCTGTGTATCTACAATAAAGGTAGAAAGAGAATCTCAGAATTCAAAGAGGAATCATGTACAAAGGTTATATAGTTTGCATTTGTGAGGCAACCATTTACATCATCCTCCCTTTTAAAAGTAAAATGGAGTTTTAGACAGAAAAACCAATAATCCTTTTGTTCAGTTGGTTGGAGTGGAAGAGGACTCCCACTTTAAAGGCCAGGCTGAGCTTAAATTTAGCAGAGCAAGACACACCTTGCACTATGCCCAGATTGGAACAGAAGGAGCATAAGTGGGTGGCTCTCTATCACCTTTCATCTCCTCTCATCACCTTCTCACCTCTCCTTCCCAGGCTCTGGATCCTGGGAAATATTTGGAAGCTTCTCAAACTGCGATACAAGTGAGAAATTTCCTCAACTGCACCAAATATCTCCTCCCCACACCTCTTCATCAAAATGCTCAAGGCTATGCTGGATACTCTTACAGGTTTCCCCACATGAACAAAACCAACAAGCTCCTCAGGAGGAGGTGCTACTGAATATTTAAAATCTGATTGATAAAATATTCTTCAGGGAAGTGAAAGAGCCAAGTTAAAATCTTCACTGTCTTTTTTTAACCAGGCATTCAGTCCCAAACTTTGTAACCTGAATCAGTTCTGGAACTGAAACTTCCCTTCTCTGGAGCAGGAGCTCCGTGATGCAGTGTATAACTGAAACAACTCCGGATAATTTTAAAAAAATAAATGAGATATCTGTTACCAAAAGGTTAAAAAATTTCCACCTGGAATCACAGAGATAGGATCACGCCATATATTCAGTGTAACTCCTTTAGCCCCACAAACTAGTTATTTATTGGGAAAAATTTGCACAAATGTCTGTCAGCAGAGAGCCACAGTAAAAAAGGGTTTTTTTTGTGATGTATTTTCTTCCATTCACTGTTAAAAGTTTTCCATAGACACAATCAAAGGTTTTAGTTTTTCAACATTTCATTTAGGAGAATCCTCTACAATTGCCTCTCGGGGACCACAGCAGCAAAACCAAGTTTTAGAAGAAAAATAGAAGAGTGAAAGCTAAGACCTAGTATTGAGAAGGCAGGTTTGGACAGATGAATTACTAAAGTTAATCTAAGATACACTTCTAAAGCTGAGACAAATTTTAGAGACTGTGGGAAGAAAAGGGGCTTGAGAAGAAATTGTATTAAAAATCTAATGCTTTTTGGAAGAGTTTTGAACTGGTTTAAAGGAAGAAAAACGAGAGCAAAACAGTATGAAGGCATGAAAAAATAACATTTTTCTAGGGTGGTTTAGCATTCCCTATTGTTTTCTCCTTTCAGTTGTCTTTGTGATTTCCTGTGAAATATCGAATACTGTGTAGGCAATTAACCTTTTCGATCAATCTCTAATTTTGGTAGTTAAAATTTAGTTCTACATTTCCACCTTCATAATAGGCAATATCACATTTTTTTTCTTCTGATTTTTTATTATATTTTATATAAAACTGTAGTCAATTTAGTGTACTAGAAGCACTTGCATTTCCATAATATTTTTGCAGATGGTAATGCCAGGTATAATGTAAGTGAAAATATAGATTCAATACATGTGTATGGATCTACTATCTATTCTTTATTTACTTATATATCTACTCTTTATTTACTTATATATGTATTTCCTGTGAGCCTAAAAGAGAGATTGATCCAAATGTTTTATGTTTGTGTTGAATTTTCCATACGTTTACACAAATACACCCACTGACTCACCTGGGTTCATTTCTTGGTAATCCATGATTACTATTTCTTAACCTGTTTACTATTTAAAATGAGGAAACACTATTAGGGTTCCTTGCAGTTCTTGTCTCCTAGCAACAGAATTTCTTCTTAAATTGACCCTTGTAGTTTCTGTGGGTTGTGTAAAGCTCACATAGGCTTTTTACAGAATTCAGATATATCTTAGCACTAACTCAATTTGTGTTTGAATTTTTATCAAATGATTAATTTAGTTCCTGAATTGGCCAAGTGACTATAGCATTAGGTTTAATAAAAACATAGCTCTTTACTACATTAACATTCAAATAATCTACTTTAATCAAGAAATGAGAAAACAAAGGTATTCCTTTGAAACTTTACTAAAATATCCTTTTGACAATATGTTTTCAAGCATGCTTTTGAGTACCTGTTTACAGGATGGTGGAAATTATTATTTCCCTCCAATTTCCCATTTTCAATAAGGTCAGGTCAGCTTAATTTAAGACCCTGATTCTTCGTCTGGATTAAGATCTTGCTAATAAATCAACATATGTATAGCTAATGCTTACAAATGGTGCAAGGAACACACTGCTTCCAGAAGAAAGAGCCTTGGCAGACCCTGCTGGCAGTCATTGTGGAGGAAATTCACAGGAATCTTCATCTGGAACAATCCCAAAGGTGCACTGTGTGGGCTAAGTAAAATCTTAAATTTATAATGAAATAAAATTCCAGAAAATTATGATTATCAGCCTCTGACATTAACGTATGTTTATGGTATGTGGAAATTTGTAGCCTGTGCTGTGGTACAGTAAATTCTAACAGGTTTTCATTGACAGCAAGAGGTTAAGGAGTTAGACAAACGGTGTTAGTGAGTTCAGGTTAAATGTTATACTGGAGGCTGTCTCTCCTTCACTTTGCATGAAAAAAACTGAAAACTGATGAAACACTAATTTTCCTTTTAAATTGACATTTGTGTTAAAAAAAAATGACACTTAAGCTAAATGTATGCAAGTCTTTACATTCCTAACTGACTTTCTTAAAAATACATATTTTGTTTGTTTCTTTCCCATTGTTTCTCTTTGGTCAGATAGAACACATTAATTCTATCTAATTTAACTATATTTTAACTTAATATGAATGCTTAATGTGAATCCTTCTTTTCCTTAAACATATCCTTAGACCATCAGTAATGTTAGACCATTTCTGACAAATTCTATCCAATAACTTACAAAAACCTAATTGAATAGTAATCTTCATATTCAACTTTGTGCTATTGCACCAAAATAAGTTTGAGGAAGTCTCAGCCCATAAAATATATTGAACATTTTTAAGGATGGGCCTGATATACAAGAATAGCCCGGGGACAGTTCCAGAAGACAAATATGTTGGTACTCTTCTCTCTGAAAAAATATAGATTGTTTCATTTTATCTGCTTGGGGGTCCCTCAGTGCAAACATAAGCGCCCATAAAATCACTTTTGGTCACCTGTGTGAGTTTCTCCCATTGCATATATATCAGTATTTAATGCCTGTTTGTTAAGGAAAAAAAAAAGACATACACAGGGACACACAGGAAAAAGAAAAAAAGGGAAAAAAAAGGGAAAAAGGAAAAAAGGAAAAAAGGAAAAAAAAGAAAAAATGAAAAAAAGGAAAAAGAAAAAAGGAAAAAGGAAAAAAGGAGGAAAAAGG
>VZRQ01007802.1:2041664-2119297 GCA_013397975.1 Machaerirhynchus nigripectus | reverse complement strand
GGAAGGGAAGGGAAGGGAAGGGAAGGGAAGGGAAGGGAAGGGGCTGGATTACAAATGATGTACAAGAATATCTGTCTTTCACATGACTCCACCTTTTCTTCCATACCACTCTGAAGGTAAATCCAAAACAAAGGCAAGCACTGGGGGTCATATTGGCTAGAAAGCTCCTGATAGCTGGACAGCTATAAACAACAAGTTGCTAAATGTCTCCAACCTGAGGAGAAGACTGACTGGACGTTCCAGTTTTGACATACAGCTGTGTTTACAAACGGACTCACAAGTGTAGAAATGAAAGAAAATTCAAGAGGTGTTTCCAGGCTCTTGTTGCTTAAGAGACCAGTTCTTTCATCCATATATTCCGAGCATCTGTCTTATTCTTTGTCTCCTTGAAAGGAAACATTAAGAATTTTGACAGAAAAAGTGAAAGGAATGGGATAAAATATAATTTAGGTGTTAACCAATGCCCTCTGCTCTCATTTTTCTTCTACCTCCAGCGCTAATAAACACACACATATTCAATGTAATATAGATATTTATCCATGTTACAGCTGGATGGTTTTGCATCAGTGTGATACTCCAACTTGTGGTGAAAACAGTTGGAAAACATTAATTTGAATCTATTTCAATTCACAGGATTTATGGCCATCGTAGGTAAGCAACAAAATTTCTACATAAGCTGTCAGCCTAAAATAGAGTGTGGTGACTATGGTTCGTGGAATATATGTGTGTTACATGTCATGTGTCACAGCTCGTTTGATTTTGTCCATTTTCCTTGCTAATGGACAATAGTGATAAATTACCCACAGGTGTAGCATAACCCACGGAGTCACAAGGCAAGGAAAATAAAGGAGCAGGCCTGCTTCCTTTGGCCCTGACTGCATGTAACTGGTAATAGAGCCAATGTGGGAAAGTAAGTGCTTTAAAATTTTAATTTGACATGATCACCATTATTATTTACCTTATATTCACTTAGTAATATCTTCCATATTTTCAGGGATGGGTCAATACCTCATACTTCTGGTTCACAGTAGTCTTTACTCTCAATTTACTCTCTAACCAGTGACTGAAGAGCATTTCTTTAGGCTACGTGTTTTCTGATAAGCGTAAATGGCATGGTTCTATTCTTGTCCATGAGGAAAATGGTGAGCAGGGTTTCTCATGACTAATCTTATGATTAAAAACCTACATAAACAAGACTGTTTGTTTAAAATTTATTCATAACCCACTTGCATACTAAGCTTTCTGCAGCATATGCTTTTCTGAACTAATGTGCTCAGAATACACCAAAGATTCAGTTCAATTGATTTTTGGAGTTTGAAAAAAACTCAGACAAATTATATCCTTTGTAAAACTCCTTTTGAATCTCAAATAGTATGGAGCTGGATGGCACTGTTCTGGGGGACCAGAAAATTGTGGCCTACTTAAAAATTCCGTAGAAATTCAGAGCCTTAGATCTTCCGAAAAACTGTTCTCTCTCATATCATAAATAAAGGAACTTGGGCTGGGGTTTTCCTTGTTTGTTTGGTTGAGTTGTTTGGGTTTTGCTTTGTTTTGTTTTGAAATTTACTATAAAATGCTCTCTTAGCTAATTACTGCTGCTTCTGGAAAATCTTTATGTTGGTTGTTGATGAGCAGCCTGTCCAGTGGGATAGAGAGATCGTAGAATTGTAGAATAGTTTGGGTAGGAAAACATCTTTAAAAGTCATCAAGTTCAACCTCTTAAAATGAACAGGGACATTTTCAACATGAACATGCTCATCTTCAAGCTGAACAAACTGGGAAGAGTCCAGACAACAGCCACAGCCAGTGGCTCTGGGGCACATGCTGGGAATGTTGGCTTTGCCTGATGTGAGGAAGGCAAAGCTAACAGAGTGTCTCTGCAGTCTCTCACCACCCAAGGGGTGGCAGTCATGGAAAAGATAGAGTCAGACTCTTCTCAGGGGTGCACAGCAAAGAAGCAATGGTCCCAGCTAAGCACTGACACGATATAAAAAGACAGTTCTCCTTATGGGCTCCAGCAGAACAGTGGAACAGGCTGGCCGGAGAATCTGTGTGTGCTCCATCCTTGGAGATTTTCACAACTCAACTGGACAAGGCTTGGACCACTCTCTTTAACGTCAGTGTTGGGTCTAAGCTTGAAATTGGCTGTGTTCTGTGGAGGGAGATTGACAAATTGACCCCCAGGGGCCACCTACAAACTCAATTATGCAATGATTCTGTTGAAAGTGCTTAAATTTAGAGCACAGTCTTTTGGTATATGATAAGTTAGACAGATCAGGGATTTGAATTTCATTTCACATATGCCAGATAACAACCTTGTACTGCTGAGAACAGAGTTGCTCAAGGTAATTATATGTAAATGAATTTTTAAGCAGCCTGCATTACCTGCTTTAACTGCTCAGCCTGGAAAAAGCCGACAAGTGAGATTAGCCTCTTTTTTCACAATTTTCTCCTCCCACAGCAAATTGAGACACATTTTTATTTTTATAAGAAGACTAACTGAAGCCCTTAAAGAGCCCATCTCTTTTGAAGCTGAGAGGAACTCCAAGTCCAGTTGTATTAGGTCTTCACCTTTTAGACCTTTCCATTTATGAGAAAAACAGCATTTGCACCTTGATGGCAATGCACCCTGGGAACACAGCTGTTAATATTTTAATGTAGACATAACCTGCATGATTAGTGAACAAGGAGATGTCACTGGAGTTTAATGATCATTAAATCCAATACACAAACACTTCAGGTCATGATTAGACTTTCTGAAATGGGAGTAGCCTCAGAGTGTTACATCTGAGTATTCCTGACTCAGATGTTTGAGTAAATGCCCATGTTCTCCAGTGCTGGACCTCAGAGGGCAGCCTTTACCAACTATTAATTGCCTCTGCCAACCAAGGTTCCTCATTCATAAAAACAGTGACATGAAAAAAGGAGGCATGAAAGTGAATTAAGAAAGTTTAACATGCCAAAAAATAAAAATAATTGGTTTATACATTTATAGTATTAGAAATTATTTACAAATATTGATTATACTGGTTTTATTAAAATAGCAGACATGATTAGATAACTATTCCTATAATATTTATATAGGCTTATATATTTATATCATTTAACACTGTTGAATTAATTGTGGTCACTCTCTATGTGCAACACTTGAACTTCCAGCAAAGATAATAAAGGAAATATACGAAGTGCAATTGCAAATGTTATTTGCCATGCACAATTTACTGAAGAATTTTTTGTTCTCCTCGCTGTGACTAAAAATAGGAATGCTGCTGCCTTTCCACTGTGTGGATTTCAAAAGAGGTTTGAATTTTTCTTTTATTGTCTTTATATGAAAGGAACATGTAATGGATAACAGAGACTAGGATCAAAAGGAGAGCTGTGGGTTTTTTTTCTCAGCAATGATAATCACAACTGCAAAGCAGAAGACTGCTTTATAATTTTTTCACCTGTAAAAGACTTGGTTATGGCAGGAAGGCTCTGTTTCTAAGCCTCATTTTTCCTAGTTCATTTCACCATAGCACATTCCAGGCAAAACAGGCAAAACAAAATCCATTGAGTTAGGAGACACTACTATTTTTTTTTGTTGTTGAAAATTGCATTTGTAGCTCATGTTGCTGTTATTCTGAGAAATTACAGGCAAGCAAACCCCATGCATACTGAACTAATCACAAAATGGCTGGGGTTGGAAAGGTCCTCACCACCCACACAGGAAAGAATTTCTTCTTAATATCTAATCTAAATATCTCCTCTTAGTTTAGAAACATTCTCCCTTGTCCTAATACTACATGCCCATGTAAAAAATCATTCTCCTTTTTAAATAAGCCCCCTTTAGGTACTGGAAAGCTGCTGTAAGATCCTAAGACAGAGCCCTGAAGGACCATCACCAGCCTCCACTCGGACATAGAGCCACTGACCACAACTCAGTAGCTGCGTCCATCCAGCCAATTCCTTATCCAATGAGCAGCCCACCCCTCAAACCCGTGACTCCAAATTGGAGGTAAGTGTCTATTATATACCATTAATGTTTGATTAAAGAGTAGCTAATGTTTCTCTACTTCGTCTCTTCCTCCTTAGTTACTAGTTGGGCTGAGAAACTGCTGGCTGAGCTCACAGCATTAGCAACACAGGAAGAGATGGAGAGGCACACTAGGCTAGATTTTGTTGAGAATATGATATTCATTGTGAATTTATTGCAAGCTACTCTGATTCCAGGAGTCTCTTAATTTAATATTGCCTTCTCTTGATGTTGATTTTTCTGCATGCGTCTCATTAGGGTGCTATGTGTTTGTTTTCTAGTCCTGCAGTAATTTGGTCGCTGTCTTGTAAAAGCTCATTCTTACCTTTGGTAGATGATCCCCAAAAATTATGTTTCTATTTTTCTCTTGGAATTTCTGTTTTCTAAATAAACCTGTTACTTGTTAATAGGTAAGCAAAATATTGTTTTGTTTTGTTTTTTTACTGGGGGGGGGGCATTATTTTGCCATGGTTTCCACTTCGAGGTTTACGCGGCCTACTTAGAGATTATCAGCCAACCAATACTTCTTCATTTCCTCCCTTCCCTTCCTCCTTTTTTATGGGCTTTCAAACATAACTACACATGGAATATGCTGAGTTTATCTGTTATAGATCTTGAAGAGCAGCTCCTGCCATCCTTAGTTCCAATGGGGAGCATTCATTTACAGGAGAACTTAGGGGATTATGTATGTGTGAGTGACTGTGAACCCTTCAGCCCCTCTGGTAAGAAATCTGGCCCTTAATCTGTTTGCTAATTCCCTTAGTTATCCTTACAGATCCCTTGGTTTTACAGACATCTCAGAGTGCTGCAATCTCATGTACCACAGATACAGAAATACTGGTTCGTAATCGCTGAGATATGAATTTAATAGTTCCTTCATATTTTGCCTTCCCCACTAGATGTAAGAGGCTGATAATTCTTGCAAAGTTTAAATCTATTTCAGAGGCAATTTATTTCAGTAGACTTTATTTCTTTTTTTATTAGTCCACGGCAGTTTAATTTAAGATTTAGAAGCTGAAAGTGCACTTTTTGTAAAAATAGAAGATAGATATCTACTATACATCGCAACATAGCTATTAATAAAACAAATATGTGTATTCACATGTAGAAATACTCCTCTAAATTTTATTTATTTTATTCACAAATAATACACGTGCACAGAGCCGTTATACAGCTATGTAAGATTGTCACAAAAAAGTAAAGTCTGTACCAATATGGTATATTCAAGAAGATCACTGGTATTTACTGGATTAAGGCTTGCCTGGTTAAAGTAAAATCATGTACCTACTTTGGCCTAATTTTATGTTATTTTTACCCTGGAAAATTATAGAAATATTTACACAATATTCCTTTGTGTAAGGAAAGCTTTCAAAAGACAGTGAGTATATAAATTAACCATAAAAGACAGCCCTGCCTCCTGTAACATCTTGTCTTTGTGTGGAAGAGGGGAGAGCCTGCATCAGCACTTTGCATAGCTGGGGGAAATCTGCTCCAGGACTAAAGGACAGTTTCACACACATAACTGCACAAACTAAAAATGTAGCATTTCTGTGCTAGCAAACTGATGACACAATCTTTAAGTGAATTATAACAATAGCCTTTGTCTGCTGCAACTTCTTTTTTTTTTCTATTTGAGTGGGTTTGGTAAACATCATTCAATTGTATTTCCAAAAACGAGAGTTTCCCTCGTCACACGTTACAGTAATTTTCATCTGCAAGCGTTCCCTTTGTTCCGTGGTTTGAAAACTGTCCATTTTATTGTTATTATTTTTAAACAATATCTTTTTGTACAACTTTCGAAGCTAAAATTCAAACACTTAGGCAAAATGCCTGAAGAGAAAAACACACAAAACCCCTTAAACACCTAAACCATGGTCACAAACATCCCTTTTGAAACCTGTTACTTAAGTAAATTTCAATAACCAGCTATGTTTTTTCACAAATGCATTCCCTGAATAGAATATAGGTTTACGAGACTGGTTACCCTTCTCTAAAGCAGAAATGTTTATTCAGAATGAAAGGATGTTCTATTTAGATTTGTTCTGTTTAGATAGCATATATGGAAATTATAGGTAACCAGAACACTTCTCTAATTCATGTGTTATGATACTTTTGTAACCTCAAGCTTCTCTCCAGATAGAAACCAGATAGAAATATCAGCTGAAACACCAAACTATTCCAGCTGTCACAAGAGGAATCACTCTAGGACATCTTCAAATCAAAGAAACTGGAATGTGCTGGTACACGAAAGGGAAAAACTCGTAACAATGGAGAGCATGTACTGAATCCATAGACATCCCTGTTCCAGCACTGGGCTTTTTTCTAGACAGGTTTGGGAGGCATTATGAGGATAACACATTTTGAAGGAGCTATAACAGTACTTAAAATTGTATAATTTGTGAAATTATGGAATTGTTCACAGATTTCCATTTTCAAATGTTTGTCTTTCTTTTGAAGTCCCTGTATAACTTCTTCATGCCTGTATTTCGTTTCAAGGGGTACTGAAGTCTGCCAACTCACCTACCGATGCCATCTGGATTTTCATCAGAGCAAGGACACTGACACAAACCTTCACTGAATGTAATTATTCAATCTGGATGCCCTAATTCTCCATACTCTGTATGAAAAGCCATAATGGGACCTGATGTCTTTCAGAGTACTCTCGTTTTCTGTCTTCCAGTAGTCAATTTCTTTTAATACACATCAGAGATCCCAAAATTGAGGCAAATAAACCCCTTATCTCTTTATGGGGTTCTTAGTCTAGAGATTTCTTGTGTCTCTAAACTTCATATATGCAGTCTGTCTATCCAAATTCACAGCCAGGTTTCAAACTGCATATGGTTTTCTACTTCAATACCTTGATTAAATACCTCCTGTATAACACTGGTTCAAAGTGAAGTTATATACTCCTTTTCTCTGCTTTGCAAACTTTTTCTGCAATTGAAAGTTTAAGAGGATTTTGAACCTGTCAGTTCAAAGGTGACATAGAAGAACAAATAGCATTCCCAGACTGCAGATATTAACATCTGCTGAAATAGAGTGAGGAAAAATTTTACATTTCTCTACAAAAATGCTTATGTAGGAGAATATAAATGAAGGGGTTGGGGATACAATTCCAACAGGCCAACACGGAATTTTGTTGTGCTTAAGGAAGAAGTTCAGTTTCCAACGGGAAAATGTCTTTCTAAATGTAGCTTGAAAAAAACTATAAAGCCTATAGAAAAAAGTGATTCTTTTCATTGGTTTAAGTGCGTATCAGTATACACAGTGCCTTGTGTATACTTAATCTATGAGAAATTTGGCTTAAAATTCTCAAGTTATGCTAAAATAGGCAATTCTTCCATCCACAAGCTTACCTTCCACTTAATTTAATTATATAATGCCACACCCCCTAGCCACTATAATTCAGAAAATCAGGAATAAAATAATTTGAGACACTCTTGTTCCTCACATCAATTGTTACCCTTTTCTCCCCTAAAGAGACACAAGAATTTTAGTTTAGTGAGGAATTTTTGTTTGATTGGGTTTTTTTTGTTTTTTGATCCAATTTATGTGGCACCAACGTGTATGCAACCAAAACAACAGATTTCTGCATCACCTGCTATATTGTTCACTTCAGTTCTTTCCTCCCATTTTGACTGACTGAAAAAATGAAAAAAAAAAATAGAGTGCTTCTTTACAGAGATGATGAAAAAATACAATAATACACGCTTGTTTCTTCTTTACAGGAAGAGGTGTATATATTTCAGATCTTGTAAATGAATTTGTATACAACCCCAACTACATTTATTAAAAGAAGAAAAAAAGCCACATACAGTATTTTTCGGCACGACACAAGCACCAAATATATGGTATATTTCAGCAATTTATTATTAAGAAATTACTCATCTTCCAGCCTTATGCTTCAGGTAAAATTTTGACAGAAGAGGCCACCAGAAAAAGAGTTATGGACAGGCTTGCTCTGTTATCAAATAACTTATTCTGAAAATCCCATCAAGTTTAACAGGAGGCAGCAACTTTTCTACCAGATGGACTGGAATACTAGAAAGGGAAATCTGCACCACTTTATTAGCCTCAGAATGAACATTTCCTGAAGCACCATTATATGTAATTTCTGATAAAAGGTTGCAATAGCAGGCTAAAGTCTGCTTCTATTTATGGTGCCACCTTTACCTCTAAGAAGTCAGAATCAAAAAGATTCATTCTTTAAATATTATTAGATTTATAAGCAGTCTTACCTTTTCTTTCTTCTCAGTAAATTACGCTGCAAATATGAAACTGCAAATGTCTCATTCTTAAAGTACTTCAGGTGCTGGGAAGTAATGAGGAATTACTCAGGATTCACAATGCAGATTTTTTTTTTTTTTGCTTATCAACAAACTCTTACTTATTTAAGGGCTGTGAAGGAAATAATGTTTAATCAGGAAATATTGAAAAAAAGGTTAAAAATTTATAGTAATAATTGCAGTAGTTTTCATAGAAACCTTAAGTGCATATATTACACTCTTTTTACGCTTCATCATAAAATAATACTTTACATATTTCTTTTCTTGCAATAATTCCAAAATAACACTAGTGACTCTTTCTTCATACGATCCAACAAATTGCAGGTCAAATTATTACATCAGCTTTTAACAAAATGTATTATTTTAAAAAGGAAAAAATCTAGACTCACATAATTCTTATTAATGCACATGTAGTAGTATGTACCATATTATGAAACTCAAACATGACTGATTGCTTACATATCTCTGAAGACAAAGCAGATGTTTAGCTGTGGTAAATTATTCCTGTAATTCTTGACAACCTTCCATTGACTTTCATGGGTAAGGCATCAGGGCTTTAAAGAGTGAAAAGAGAAAAATCTATAGCTCTCACAACAATAACTGCAAGGTTAGGTGAAATTATTTCTGCTGAACATACTTATACTGAGAAATGGTCCTTTAATCCTTTCCCTCTCTGCAGAAAAAGAAAACAAGCAGATTTTTTTTTTTTACTTTAACAATAGGTTTAAATTCTTATTTAAACCAGTGTTTAATTGTCAAATTGTTTTCACAATCACAAAAAATGTTGAGTATTGTGGCTCTAGGCCACCTACTGGATTTACAATACAGAATGATCCTGAAGGATGGACACATCTGTAGAGAACAGGTGTAAGGGATATAGACCTTTGAGTAAAAATGTTTGTTTGTAAGGATGTAGTTCCCTGTTTTTCTCTTTACGTAATAATTTCTTTTCTGTCAGAAATTAATGTGTTCTTTTCACTGAGTCAACCTCCATATAGATATGCTGTCTGATACCACTTGCACCTAGGTGAACTGCTTCCCTTGGTCTTTTTAGTGTAGTGTTTAATAGGAGAAATAACACTTTAATTGCTTTATTTCAGCTTTAAAATACATTTCTAAACATAAAGCTCCCTTCCAGTTTTATAGCTATTATTTGCACCATGCACATGTTGAACCCAAACTGTCTACTTCTGGGAGGTTTCCCCTTGTAAAGAGGTATTTTCACAGTCCCCTCAGTCCCTACAAACAATAATAAAATTAGGTAATTTATTAAAGGTTCAAGATCTGTTAGCCAATGGTCCACGTTATTTGCTTTAATTAAAAATCCTGACAATGTCTATTGGAGAAATATATTGTTAAAGCAAAGGAAAAAATCATTTGTGGAACAGTGACCCAGCTTGATAAATCACACTGTAAGACTATGAGGGTAAATATGCACATGGCAGTGATTTACCAGTGTTTGTGTTTCAGCTGGGAAATTAAACAAATGTTACTGGGTTTCTTCCATCGTACATGTTCTGTTTAGTGGTAGGAGAATGGCAGTTTAATATGGTTTTTCCACACCCCCTACCCAGTAAGTCTTCAAATGTGGGGGTTCATTTCAGTGTAATCAAATGTAGAGCTTTTGGAGAAAAGTCAGGCACTTTAAAAATGACAAATACAAAGGGCAATAGGCCAGTGAGACACTCATCCTGAAGGGGTACAGCACCATCCTTAAAAAGAATTTATGTGATTTCCAGGGCAGGACATGAAATTCAGAGCTGAATTTCATTCATCATTGTCCCTGATGATGGCCAAGTATTACCATCTTCTTACTCTACTCTCAACCACTCTCAACCACTTACTTACCATCTCTTACTCACTCTCAACCACTCCTAAACTCCTACTNAGTATTACCATCTTCTTACTCTACACTCTCAACCACTCCCAAGCTCCTACGCAGTTACTTGTACTGATGCTTCCAAAATAATTTCCATCAAAATTATGGCAGTTAACTTTAAAGAGCTTATATTTGCAACCTTAAAGAATTTTGCTTGGCCTTGGCCTGAAAAGGTCTCAATGAGGTTGTTAGCTGATAAAGATACTAACATCTAGAAGGAAAAAATGATAAGCCATGGTGGACAGGCTGAAGACTGTCTTCATTCAGCACAGACAGATCTGGAAGAAAAATTGTGGTCAGCAATAATGTAAAGCGCAATGAGCAAGAGAGAAAACTGTTTTTTAACATGAGAGCTACATCACAAACACTAAAAGATACTCTGGCTGGGAGGCAGGAATCTGATTTGGGCAGGGCAGATTCTGATTCCTTTTTTCTCATTTTGACCAGCAAAATTACCCTAAATCATGATTTTTATCTTTTCATACTGAAATTTTCTTTGGAAACAAAGGTGAAAAAAACAAAACAAAACTTTTATTGTGTCTTTTGACTAGGCAGATGCTCAGGGTTTTGTTTCTGTTAAAAAGTTCATAACCACAGAACAAGCAAGGAGCAAACACTCATAAAATAATGGAAATCACACAAAGGAATGCAAAGGATTTCCTGTGTTTGACTCACTACTGTAGAATAAACTAACTCTTGGAATCTCTCTCATTTATGAAAGAAGACCTTCAAAAGCATTAATGGTTTTTATCAAAAGTACCTTTGTATCAGAGATTTACCCTGTGTTCTTCAAATTTTAAATCAGATCAATATCAAGCCTAAAATATTTAAGTGTTTTTATGGAAAAGTTCTCAAGTAATTTTCATTATCTTCAAGTAAACAGATAATGAAAAGTATTGCATACCACTCATTCAGGAATAATTTACACGAGATTTACAAAACATGCAGTTATGAATGAACTTTTTTAATCAAAGGAACAAATGATGTTATGCTTAGCAGAATCTGGAACTGGGGGAGTACTAGTTTTGGACTATAAGATGGATGCAAAGGAAAAAATGCAACATATATAAGTATGATGCACTATTATTTTTCTGTATCACTCTTTTCTCTTTTGTCCCTTTTGCTGACAAGCTGCAAGTTCCCCTGACTGGCATGAGGTGCACAGATCTTCCAGATCTTCTACTGCAATGTTCAAGACCTAGAGAGGACAGAGTGGCAGGACCTGGGAAACCAAACATGCCAGGAAAGGCGTTTTGCAACAGAAAACGTAAAGGATACTTAAAAAATTGAAGATATGCAGGGATATTAATGATAATTTTATTTATATGTGTGTCTCTGGGTTGAAGCAAAGGAAATTCTGTCAATTACAGTCCCCTGAAAACTGCCTTGCAGAAAATATATTCTTGAAAGTGACTGTACACAAAATCCCTGAGCATGGTATCACTAAAGGATAGAACCCTGTCCCAAGTAAAGAACCCTGGAAATATATGGGTGTGAAGCCCTTCCAGGAAGTCCTAAATCCTAAGCCCACAGGACAGTATGTATTTAGCCTAAAAAGCCCTAGAAGGGTACTTTCAGAGGCCTACAAAACTGAAGTTCATCTTGTTTCAGGTTTACCTGATGACTTGAGTGTTATGGATCAGGGCATTGCCCAAACACCAGTGCCAGGGTAAATAAAGTGTGTTGTCACTCTCTCTCTCTTCTGCTGAAGTCTGTAGGAATTGTAGGTATCCAGCAAATAAAACCCAACATCAGTCACTAAAGATCACTGGAAACCAGGTAGCTACTGCAAGTCCATCTCGCTAAAATTATTTTCCTGAGAAGCAGTTTTACAGCAGCCAAGAAGTGAACGCAGGGCTGACTGGCTGCAATGATAACCGCCAGCAAAGTGGATTTGTTTGTAAATACACGTTCCAGAGGGGCCAGTCTGCTGCTCGAGCATGGAAAATACACACACGTTAACTCCTCTTTATGCTAAATCTTACACATATTATGACTGATCTTCAGTTTAATGGTGTTTGTGAAATGGTAGACACGGCACAGAGTAGCAATAATGCAATAAAACGCCTCCGCAATATTCATTTGCTGTCTGCAAGGGGAGATCTATGCAGTGATCCATCTTTCCACGAGTTACATGCAAAGATAACTTTTAATTCCCAAAGCAAAGCAGATACATCAGAGAGGAAAGTAGCTGCTTGCAAAACAACTCTGCCCTAACAGTTCTTTATAATGATGTGAAATTTCAGCACTTAACATCATTAAGTGGGCAATTTCCCATCATGACCCTTACGGGTTTTTTATGTTGCTGTGACTGAAGCAGCAACTAACTTCAGGTGTAAAGTGAGATAGTTATCTTCCATAGCTCTGAACAAATATGACTCCATAGAAGAATCATAAGATACAGCAGGGAGATATGTCATCTAGATAAACTATGTTTAGTGTGAAGTGAGGAAAGGAACTTCCAAAATCAAATCTCTGGCTAATCTTAGTATTTACAACTGAGATTTGTTAAAAAAAAAAAACCAACCAAACAACAACAACAAAAAAACCCTATCGCAAACACACAAAACCATTAAGAATTTTTTCAACAAATTCCAATTCCTACAGTTCCACATGACTTCTAGTCCTTCAGAGCACCCAGGTTGATGGGCAGATGATTTTTACTAATACCTGAGATCAGTATTCTTCATCAGATTTCCTTGCACATAGGTTGACTCGAGATGTCTTAAAATTTTCTCAGGAGTGCAGAACGATGTCACCCTGGTTTATGACATCCCTGTGCAAACTGAGGTTCTTTTGTTAAATCTGGAAATTATTCCTTTAGCAGAAAGATGAACTGTACTACATTCAAATGGAATGCTCTGCTTATTGTATTTTGCAAGGGTTTTGAAAAGCTTTTTTTAAGGAGCAACTAGAGAATCATAAGATCCATTTTCTAATCACTTCTTCCATTTGACAGAGGTGTGTGGGAGAAAGGTGGGGTGGTGGAATCTACTCAGATGTTGCTTTTAGGTTAAATATCATTTGAATAGTAATTACGGGTGCTTAAGGTGGAATATTAATGGCACTCAGACCATTAGGATAATGTATAACATTATGTGTTACACATTAATACCACCCATGCTTGCAAGACCATTAGGACTTGCTGCATTAAAGGGAAACCCACCCACTCAAGAGCTTGTTGGTGACCAATTTATTCCTCTTGCCTTTGACTGTGGTCTGTTGGAGACTGAAAACATTTAAAGAGATGCAGTGGAGAAAAACTGTGTTTGTGAAAAACCATGTACTCAAAAGCTAAATAACACGCAATGTCATTTGAAAGATTCTCCTAATCTAATTTCCTCTGTTTCCATACATCAAAAGTAGATTACAATTTTAAGTTTCATGCTACAATTACTCACAGTGCTTATCTGCAAATGAAATTCAAGAACATGACATGAACATAATGTGCTGGCAGAAGACACCGAGACGCAGCCAATCTGCCTCATATCACACTTTGTGTCACTGTCCCCATTCATAAGAGGGACTGCAGTTCCTGTAAGATATGCTGTAAGCACAGTCATGCTTTCCTTGCAATCCTTGACAAGATCTCCCCCACCTCAGTGTAAAGCTGTACATTAACTCTTATCTTCTCTGTTAGAAGTAAAATCACCCAAACAAAAGTCCGTCTGGAAAATATTTTTCTTTGCAGCTTTTATCAGAAAGGCTTTGACATGCAAATGCACAAGAAAAAAAAACCCTCAGGTCTTGCAGGTCCTCAAGTCCTTTGTTACCCACAAAAATACGTTGTGAAAACATTACTTCAAACAGCACCAGATTAACTTGTCTTGTTTAAACACAAACACTACAAAAAGCATTATAAAGAAAGTTTTCCAGACTCAATTTCACAGAAACATGAAATGAGAGCACAGACTGTGATAGCACACCTGCATTTGCACTCTAAATAGGACATAATAAAGAATGGCAGGGACC
The DNA here is from genome assembly GCA_013397975.1 of Machaerirhynchus nigripectus. Lineage (NCBI taxonomy): Eukaryota > Metazoa > Chordata > Aves > Passeriformes > Dicruridae > Machaerirhynchus > Machaerirhynchus nigripectus. The sequence continues at coordinate 2,105,145 of VZRQ01007802.1, read as the reverse complement.
CGAGCTTTAGTATGTTTAGGAATCTTAAGTACTTTCAATTTTTTTGAGACTTTGTTTGGTTCACTCTCTTGTTTACCAGTGCCTCAGTGCCTCCTGAAATACTTAACCCCATGTTCTTTAAAGGATGTAATCAGAAACTTCTGGAAAAAAATGGAGAAGTGTTCAAATTATCTCCTTTCCAACAATTCTAGTTTAAGAGGATACCAGCCGCTGCAAGTATTCTGCTGGTGTCAGGGAAATGTTCTGTTCATATCCAATCCAGGAAACATTATTTAGGATTTTACAGAAATCTACCACTACCAGAAACTCCATTTAGAAGACGAGAAGAAGCTGAACCTCACTTATGCAATGCATTCTCAACAAGCCAGGGTTTAACAGCAGCAAAACCACAGCAGAAATAGCAGATGATAGAGATAACCAACTTCTTAAAATTCCATGATGTACATTTATGCAATAAACACCAATCAACCAAAATAAACCAAGGTATTTTTGTTATATCTTGCATCATAAGCTATTCATAGAATAAAGATATTTTCTTAAAAACACCCCAAATTATATGTTACTATTTTTCATAATGAATATTCCACCGTCAGTATCCTAGCTTAAAACCTCTCAATCTCCATTGCTGCCATATAATATTAAAGTCAGGAAATTTTCCTCATGGTATCTGGAGAAGCAAAGAAATGCTAACTGCTTTTTTCTTCCTAGGAAAATCGTGCTACAGAAGAGAACTGAATTTAAGTCTTACAACAGTATTCATTAGACTGAAATTGCTTATTTGGTAGGGGATTGCTATTCTCAGGTATTGTAAAAAAGTTCATGAAGCCTGAGATTGGTTTACTTCATATTTCATTTGCACCAGGTTTCAGAAAATGAAATTATTAAAAAATCCATTATTAAACCAAATAAATACATAAATTTCCCAAGTTTACTGTATCAAACTATATATGTATTTGGTTTTTTTTATATTTGCTTCCTGGTCTTCATTCTGGGTTTGACTGTTATGTGTATTTGTCATACTACAAGTAAGTTACAGCACTTTTTTTACTTCTTCCCTTCAAGTAAAATTCCCAGCTCTTCAAATGGCAGGAATGTGGTTAATTGTTTTTTTTTGAAAAACAAGGGAAAATTGTAAGATAAGTGTTGCAGTTTGCCGTTTCTTGCATTGGTGTGGCATGCACAGCCTGCCCAGAGAGTGCTGTGGGAGTCTCTCAGGGAGAGCAGCCGAGCTCCATCCCACGGCCTCTTCCAGGCTGCCCCTCACTCGCTCCGGCCGGCTGTGGCTCCGCGACNNACAAGGCCTGGACCCTTGGTTTATCTGGGGATGAGGGGGGCAGACAGAGCACACGGACTACATGGGTGGAGTTGGGGTACCAGGAGACCAGTAGGGAGAACCCGAGGGAGCGGTCAGGATTAGGGGCGGGGAGAGCCATGTGGGCAGGGCAGGCAGTTTAGTAAGAACAGGAAATACGACACCACAGATGAGCATCCCGGAAATTACAACAGCTGGCCTCCCACCAAAATGGAATTTTACCCTGCCTTCTTCAAATTAACAATATCTACCTCATTCTTTTTGTTCTTGGATTTTGCAACAGGAGAGTAAAAGGGAATTATTGCCTTCAGGATTGTGACCTCTTCTATCAAAGTGCCACATCAGAGTATTTAAGTAGAAAATAGAGGAAATGCAGGATTTGTTTCCCCATTAGGATTACTGGTTATATGGGACGCACAGCAGGCATAGATTGCATCAAAATGCACCGTTCACAGTCTGCCCGAGTGAGAATTGCTCTTGAGTGATTAGAAATATGCTACTGATTATGGCAGGAGGTTTTCTGATTCCCATTGTCTCTGCTGAGAAAAAACTCATGTCCTGTTTTTTGACTAAGGACTACAGGCTCAAACTGCTTGACATAATGGTCCCTTCTATACAGACAACAATATTTTAATTGCCAGGGCATTGAGGCACTTTGGTTTAGTACAGATGTGTATAATTCTTCTTGGCCAGTTCCTCAGTTATTCCCCTAAATTGCCTGTAATTTCCTGGAGTTAATTGTGCAGCGTATAATGTAAATTTGACTGTTTTTGTCATAGCTCACCATCACTGGAAAATCTCCAGTGGCTGACAAGTGGGTTTAATGAAGCACCTGACCTTTCACTAAGTCATCTCCAGGCTTGTTAGCTCTCATGTTAATGACAGAGTTGGAATAGATACTTTGTTATGTGCTCAGGGGCACATGTACACACAGTGCTACACCAGGAAAAAACATCGCAGAGATAATCTTTTAAAGCATTCCTCAGCTTGGAACTTGCAGAACTATGGTTTCAAGGCAACCTTATTTATTGTACAGATAGAAAAAGAGGTGAGTTACAGTTTAATTGCTATATTATTCTCCATTTTTACCTATAGGACCCCAAAGCATTTACTTATAAGAGTATTTTTACTGCATCCCCCAATTACTGTGTAGGACTCAACATGATTTTTTGGGGGTTTTTTTTGTGGTTTAACCCTGGTAGGCAGCTGAACATCACCCTGCTACTTACCCCACAGTTAGATGGGGAAAGAATTGAGAGGGCAAAAGTGAGAAAACTCGTGGACTGAGATAAAACCAGCTCAACATGCAAGCAAAGTAGAATAAAGAATTCATTCACTGCTTGCCATGGCCAGGGAGGTGTTCAGCCATGCCCAGCAGAGCAGGGCTCCATCACACACAACGGTGGCTTTTCCAATGCATTTTTTTCAGATCACGTGCTGAGAAAAAATGCAGTGATTTGGTATGTCCACATCAGACTTTTCAGGATGTGGGTTGTTCTTTTTTCTATCAAAATAAGAAGCAGGTAAAACTTTGCTTTCAAATATTCCCTGAATTCATTAGCATGCTTGGAGGTTGGCCTCCAAAGTGTTGACATTCTGTTGGAATAAAAGAAATATCTATGGCTCATGGAATATTTGAAAGCTACAAAGAGTTATGGTGCATTTGTAGAAAGACTCAGGTGAGTTAACTGGAAACATATAAAACATGTCCTTGTTTCAGTCTCTCCCTAACCCACCTTGGTTCCTGTGTCTGAATCTGTAGAAGGAAATTGTGCCTTGTTCTTAGAAAGCCCTGAGCTCTTTTGTCTCAGGTAATCTTGGAAGACTTCAGCCTGAGGCAGAGATCAACTCAGGAAAGTTAAGGACTGAACAAAGGGCTCTTATTTTACAAACTGTTAGTGAGGCAGCATTACCAGCCACACATAATTAGAAGTCTGGGGTTTTGGTTTTTTATTTTGCCTTTCTGTGTTTGATTGCTTCTCTTTTCTGTTCTGTAACATATAGGAGCTATTATCAACAGACAGGGGATGAGATCTTTAAAACTACATTGTGTGCTTGAAAGGTCTATTAATTTCTTTTTACAAAAGCCATCAGCTTTTGGCTATTTTGTGTGGATTTTCACAGTTTTTGTTTCAATTCCCCTGTGTCAACCACATTAGTTTTAAGGCTAACCTCAAAAGCAAGAAGTGATAAAAGGTAATAAAAGTCAATTAATTCAGGTAGTTAAAAACCTTCTCCATTAAAATGCTTTTATCTGCAATATTTCTATAATTTCAAGATAGAACTGTTAAAATATTTTTCCATATTTGGTTTTTCCCTGAAAACTTACACAAATAAGAATTGGCATCATAGAAAAAATGCTAGCCTTACTTAATTGTATAATATGTTCTTTCTAAAGCAAAAATTAGGTGCACAGAAATTTTAAATAGACTCTAATTTTAAATAGACTTTCAATAGACATTTTAAATGTACATTATACCGAGCAAAATACTATTACACAGATGAAATATGACTACTTCTTTCCTTTGGAGTTTCAAGTATACTCACTGAAACAAGGAAAAATCCTGATTAAATAAGACCAAAACTAATTTGGTTCAGATATTTTCGAAATCAGGAGAACCAAATACTTGTGCGTGACTATGCTGAACTTGCCTTGGCAAACCAAACTGTCTTTAACTGAGTGAGGGGGGAAAACATCTTTAAGGCCCAAACACAAGAAAATGTACTAAGTTAGAAAAGAAAACAAACCGAGGACTAAAATGGCAGTTTTCAAACTATCACCCAGGTCAATATTAGTTTCAAAATTGTTCCTGAAAGATCTCACTTTTAAATAGACAACCATCTATTTTTTTATATTTTTAATTTGTTCATTTACATTTGGCTTTAGATATCTTGATCATAATGAAATTATCAAAGTAAGAAAGTATCTAATGTGAATCATGGAGTTTTTACCTTTAATTTCACAGTTTCACTTTCTAGGGGGTCAGGAAAAATAAAATTTAAATTCATAAATGTATCAATTGATGTTCACATTTTGAAACCGACAAAATGAATGGTGTGGTCCCAGTGAATGAGAAAATCCTGCACCAGTATTTCACAATTTGTCAGGCCATTATTGTCATTGACAAATGAAGGCTTTAGGGTATATTGTTCTTCTGAGGTAAACTCTGCATAACAGATGGTTTTCCTCCTGATATGACAAGTATTAAAATGTCTAGTGAGCATCGTGGTATTTCTTAGTCCTCCTAAACTAAATATGTCAGAAATAACATGGACAGAAAGCCCCTAAATAGAAACAACACAGGCAGCCACATCTGAGCAGGATCCAGATATCAGGCTCACACTGGGCTATGGCCCCAGCTTGCTCTGGGACTTGGGGCAACTCATCCTCATCTATTTTTCTTTCACTGTGTAATCGTTCTTGTCTACTAATATTGTAAAAGTTCTTTGGCCCAGGCTATCTCTTACAGCATTTCTACACCACTGAAATCAGAAGATGTGTAAGTATCTGTACTGCTGTCCAATACTGAGACACACCTGACATCTCAGAAAGTATATAACTCATTTATGTAGTTTGCTGAATCACTAAATCTGAATGTAAATTACAAATTCAGCACAATTGCTTTTCCCAGTTTTATGCCATCATCCTCGAAAAATGTATATGGTGCATGCCCACAGTGGCAGTCTAAACCAGGTTTTTATTTCAGTAGTTCTTAATGATCTTTTAAACTTGATTTATTACGTAGGCATGTAATATGCCGTTTACAGAAGTGATATATTTCCCACTAAATTTGGTTAAACTCCTTTCGAGTTAAATAGAAACTGAAAGAACATGGCGCCTTGTAATTATTCAGCCCTTTTCCAGCCTGAAACCTGGAATAACCTTAGCAAGGATCTCTGATTATATCTGTTCTGCTGGGAGGGAACTAACATTGTGAGATGGAAGTTTTTGAAGTCTGTCTTATTTTTTATGATGTTGCTTGAACCAGGCATACAAAATATAAGTATATAATAGTAATCAGATTTAAAATCAGCAAAATATAGTGTGTGTGTGTATATATATAAACCCCATGAGGTTAAAAAACCCACATAATTTATACATTTACACACATACATAAATATAAATAAAACATACAAGTGGTAAGCAGACGATTAATTTACATTTTCCTCTCTTAACCGTAGGGTTGCTCATCCTACAAATCATATTTCTGTGGGAAATGAAAGGTGCACTGCTGCCAGCATTTTGTAAGAAATAATGACACACTTTACTACCTGTAAGTGCTGACTGAGTGCTTCTGCTTTTCCTTCCCAAGGTGACTGTAACACAGATTGATGAAAGATTCGGGAGGACTGCAAAGGTTAAAGATGCAGACCTGGAGCTAGAAGGCAGCCCTGACACTGATGGAATACAGTACAATGAGAGTAGCCACATTATTGTCCCATCCTCTGATAACCAGTGTAATATGAAAACTGACTAGAGGAGAAGGGAACAAATTAAATCCATTAATCAAGCATATCTGTGCTAAACAGTTGCTCTGAAGACATGAACAAATGAGAAATTTACTGTTTGTTTCTGTGCCTGCTACCACCAGAGAAAAAATTAATTATAAGACTGTGGCTCAACTATTAGTTAAGTTTTTTTTTTTGAGAAAACTATTTATTGCTTTGTCAAAGAACAAATGAACCTCATTAGTGAGATTAGTTTCAGCTGATCATTTTGCATTAGGACAGGCTAATAATATACTCTTTAAAGATACATTGAAGGAAATAGCTTCAAAGAAGCAGAGTCCATTCTGTTGCATTAGATGTAAATCAGAAATAGGTGATTTGGCACTAGCTAAAAGTCAGCCTAATTTTCTTCATAGGGCCCTGGTAAAGTGGTTATTCAGCTGTCTGCAGTCAGCTGTTTGTCAGGTATTCACAACGGGGTCTCTCTAGGCAAGGGGTCTCACAACTCAGTCACAAAACTCTGCTCTTGAAGTGCATTATTTAATCTGTCTAGTTTTTGAAACAACCCAAAACTCCTAAATGGGGACTGGGGGGGAGGTAGAGAGGGGGTTGGGGTGTGTGTGTTTTTTTAATAAAATAAAATGACACTCTGATTGAAACTCAATGAAATTCTTCCAAAAAATTCTATTTATAAAGTGAAGGAAGATACATGGAAATTCTCTAATCTGCAGAGCAAAGAGTAGAGGCTGTTTTCATGTATTGCTCTGTCATCCTGCTGGAAACTTATGAAAGCAGTCCCTCCCTTTTGGAAAGAAGAGAAGCCAGCTCTCTGTGAACTGGAAGCCTTCAAGGCAAATTATTACCTGCAGAAGGTCAGAGAAGTTGTGCACCTACCAGCGGACATGGATGAAGATTTGAAGTGCAGCATTTTTGCCAAAGTTTTTAATCTCTTTTTTCAAAAAGGAAGTTCTTCACAGTGAAAGCCTCTGTTTTGCAATGAGCTCTCCTGCAGTGCTGGGTTCCTCATGATGTAAATGCCTCCACTGAGGAATTGAACTGAAATCATGAAGATAAAGCAGCCAGATATCACACAATAATTAGCTTGTCACTACTCAATTGACCTGATTCCCATAGGAAGTCTAGAGGCAAAGAAGCAGTTGCCAAACATCACTGTCTGCTTCCCTTGTTTTTAGGTCTCATGAGTACCAGCCTTGATGGGCAAACTTATGCAAAGAGTTTTCAAAGCTCTTGGTGCATTTGAGAAATGCTTTCTTCCCTAGGGAAGTACGTCTCATACCGCAATAACAATCTGCTATTATTTTTCACATTTCAACACTGATACTGTACATGTTCCTGCCCAACTGTGTATTTTCAAAAACCTTGAATAAAACTATATTTTGCCTGTTCTGCTGGAACTGAACAAAAGATTAGAATGTTACTGAGGGGATGGAGAAGAAGGAGTTTTAACAGCACATGGAAAAACAGATATGCCAAACTCCACAGGTCTGATTTTCTGAGAAGACCAACTAAGAATTGCTCTATCCCATTATTAGTCATCCACAGAGCAGCACATGGATTCTCGACTGCTGAAAAACCAATATTTTAAGATGAAATCTTGTTCAACTACGAATGGATTCCTCCATGGTTCGACACCAAACACCACCCAAAACCAAGAGCCCCTCCAAAAAAAAGACCTATTAGCAGATTAAAGGACTTAATTTTAAATATAATTTGTTTAACTATTAAAAACCATCTGAAGCAGAACAGAAAGTGTGACCCAGTGTCTCCATTACCTTCTGCTGAAGTGGTTTAGCTGGCTTTCTCTTTCCAGAGCAGGTTGTGAAATGCAGTAGACGTTAACCCAACAACAGAAGATACAAAGAGATCCCTGATAGTCACTCTTGAAACTTACCTTCAATTGCAAAAGTGCTTTTTGTACAATAGGGACTGATGATTCCTGGCGGTAATGTTCAAAACTATCAAGAAGATTTAACTGCAGACCTCACGCCTGTTTTGTAGGTCCAGGCATTCCTGCAGTTTCAACAAGACGACCTTGTCTGTACATTGTTCTAACTCCCATTTAACTCCATTTTGGTAACAAATCCATCCAGCCTTGAGCTATTTTAGCAGGAAAGAATATATTCAATAGAAGTCTCACACGGTGTTTCAGCACTCGCCTTTCATAATCCAGCTCCGTGGTAAGTGTCCAGAGGTTATCTTTAACCATATTTCTCTTTGGGGTGCATGACAGGATAGAATCGTTGATATTATGTCCTTAGCAGGAGATGACTGCATTAGCCTGTGTTCCCCATGGTGCCATTTGACAGATTGAAGTGTGAATGGTGATATCTGGAAGGTAATGTGTCATGGGCAGAAAGGCCCATGATTCAAAACCTCCCTTCTTGTGTTTTCCACTGCTGGAGCACTTAGTAAGAATTCAAGTCAACCTTTGTAGAAACAGCACTTTAAAGGTTATCCTGAAGAGCTTTCTCTTTTACTGCAGTAAATCTTCTGTGAATAACAGGAAACTGGCTTCCATTAAAAGACAATACTTTCTGCAGTCTGTACAGCCTCTGATGACTGTGGCCTATAGCTGCATTCATGACTTTGAGTGATAAAAGTGGCTTCCACTTTCTGCATGAAGAACGTGTTGTATAGATGATGCAAATGCAGGTGATGATGCAAATGGAGGTGGCATGCAAGAAAACTACCTGAAATATCTATTACTGCGAGAGAAGTTTGCAAGTCAAGGAAGGTGACTAGAGAAACATAATAATGGCAACAGTAAGTATTTGTGAAACGATAATTTGGACTACTGATGCTTAGCCACAAATGACAAAAAGCATGTTTGGGTTTCCTTCTAAATGATGCAGAGTGTGTGTGTGTGTGTAAGTAAATGAACTAGAAAATGGGTAGTGGATGCTATTATATCTACAGCATTTCATAGGGCTCAATAGCAGCAAATGATGGATTCACAGAATACGTATTAATAAAATGGAAATAACGTTGTTTACTCAGATGGCCTATTGAAAGTACGAGATTAATAAGAAAAAGCAGAACCTACATGCCTAGGATATTTGAATTTTGAAGAAGCACACTAGATTATCAGAATAACCTAAGGTTGCTTTAAAATGAGCTTGAAAAAGACGAATTTCAAATTAACCTTCCACTGACAGTACTGTTGTCTATGATGTGAAAAGTTGGAGTTGGTAGACTGAAATGGGAAAATCTTGAAAATCTTGGTTTATCATTTTAGAAGGTAATTGTTTCTCTTTTTTTGTGTGTGCAGAATGAAGTATCTTCTTCTGTTATTTTTTACATGAAATGCTTTTAAAAGTCTTTATTTTTCAAGACAAAATAGGTAGAGATATTTGGGGGGGTATACATTCAAAAATATTTATTGCCAATTTTTTTTTGGCTAGATTTACAGAGTCACAGAATACTAGATTAGCCTTTGGACTCACTGGAACCCTTGAATTTTTGTCACCTGCCTTACCAAAATAATCTGTTGTAGTTTCATTTCAGAAAATTATGCTGACACAAACTCTTTTTGCATGTTTGTCAACTAAAAACTCAAGTGTTTATTTTAGATGTCTTCAAGATGTAATTTGTTCTGGTACAACGACGTCTCTTGAGGGTTTCTTCATAGCTTTCAAGATAATTTGGTATTTCTCAAGGGGTTAACCTGAAATGTAATGGATTTGCCTGCCTGCTAGATATGGAGTCTTCAAAAAATTATTTATGACTAAATTTTTGAGACGGTCATCTGACAAATGTGCTTGTATTAGCATTTTATCAGAAAGCTCAAGTGACACCTAGAAGCATAATCCATCTGAATTCAGAGACGCACCTTGTGGTAGCTTCACCACTCTCTCCCCAGATATGCAAACACAATCAGGTTTGAATCTTGAAAGATTTTATTTCACATTAATCAACTAGAGGAGAAAAAGTTAAAACACTTCAGGAAGGTCTCTGGAGTCTTCATCTTCTCTGAAGAAGGAGGAGATTTTATTGCAAAGGGCAGAGCAGTGTCTCTGGACACACTCCTGGCACTGCTGCAGGCATCTCTACAGACACAGTCATAAGATTTCTCCACTTTCTGCTCTCAGAGCTGTCAAGAAACTCTGTGAGACACCAGCTTTGGTCACATGAACTGAATTAATAACCTTAAACTGCAAACACACTGTAACCTCCCACAAACTCTCATTCCTGCCAAGATCAAGTTCAAGCTTCTTCCGCCATCAAGAAATTTGACCACTAAGCTGTTCTTTCTTCGTTACAAACAAATTAAGTTTTCGGCCTTCAGGACTCATTAGCTTTTCTTCCTTCAGAAACAGCTGATTCCTAATGGTGCTGACCTACAATATTTCGTACCTTATTAAACTCATGTATCTCAGTGAGGGCTGAAAGCTGAATTCCTTTCAGGAATCTGTCATTTATTAATAATCTTCTCTTTCGCATAAATAGTTTGCTTTATTAAGTTACTTAATTCTATCTTTGATCAGTGAAGGCATTTTGCCTTGCAGTGTTAAACCTAGAGCAGAGAAATATTAAACAGTACAAAACCCAAAAGTTAATTTCTTGGGTCTCATAACTTATTCTATTCTAGTTTGTTCAACAGTTTGAGACAGTTCTTATCTAAGTTGTTTATTACTTTAATAATATAAGGAACTGCTTCTCATACATTAAAAGTTAATATCTAAGGAGGAGTAATGTTAATATATGCTAATTTCTAATATTACAAACTAAAAAATGCAACTAATATTATCAAATGTATGATCATTTCAAAGGCTGTCTGAAGATCCAAGTTCTCCAGCTATTAAGCCAAAATCAAAATCAAGACGTATGTCAAAAATGTTTTTGTTAAATAGATTAATTACCTCTAAAGTAGATAACAGATAAAAAGACCAAAACAAAACCAGATTTTTTTTCTCATTGAACTGCGTATTGAAAAAATTCCATATTAAATGAGAAAGGAATAAAATTCAAAAAGAAAAGTCAAATAAATTTTTTCTTAATATCTAACTACCAGTATTTGTTACACTTTAAAGACTTTCTCATAGAACTAGAAGCTTTGTTCTCTGGTTAAGCTAAATTATAATGAACAAGAGTTGGATTGCAGCTGTTCCCATCTGGATTGATTCCACAGATTTTAGTGAGATAGACTAACAATAAGAAAATCTAGAGTATTAGAGTTTAAGTCAACATCTCATGAGGATTTACACTGAAGAAACTTAAATCAGGGTGTGGACACTGATGATTTAATAAAAACTAAAATAAAACAAACAAAACCCCAAACTCAACCAACCAACCAAATAAAACTACAAAATTAGTAAATGGAAGCGGTTTTTTTAAAGGTACTTTTGTGTGATTTATAGTCTCTTTAAGAAGCTTCAAAATAAATCTGATTCTACCTAATCACAAGGCCCACTTCTTCAGTCTCTGCTTAGCTGTTGATAACTTATTCAATATCTTTCATTTAGCAGCAGTTGTCTATGTTGTGAAAAATTGGAGTTGGTAGACTGAAATGGGAAAATCTTGGTTTATCATTTTAGAAGGTAATTGTTTCTCTTTTTTTGTGCGTGCAGAATGAAGTATTTTCTTCTGTTATTAAAAATTAGGTGTAAGCTAAAGACAGATGGTTGGGGGCTACGTTCTATATTCCAGAAAGGTCTCAGTTATACTTGCTTCTCCTATGCATCACCTATTCATTTTTTCGTAGTTGCATTGCTCTGTACTGAAACTGAGTGGATTTACAACAAAATAAAAATAATTTTGCCCATGTCTCCAAGGTGGATGGAAACTAGCAGGAGCTCAATGTTTGCAAAACTTGTGCAGGTGACTAACTACAAATATGATTTTTTTCTGCAAATCTTAATCACAGGATATATATCTCTGCTGTAACGTGTAATAAAATAAATGAGATTATGAAAACCAGAAACTATTTCATTTTCACTTGGTTAAATTCCTAGACAGGTAAAATTAAGATAAATGAGCTCCAAGTCAGGCTTCTCATTCCGACATTCATATTGCAAATAGTATAAATTATAAGAAGCCCTCCTTCAGATCTGAGGGAAAGGCCTCTCACATAAAGACTTGCAAATTTATGTTCGTCATCATGATAGCTTTTTTTGTATTTGCAAAGCAAATTTCAAAGATTTTTTTTTCCCTGGAGATAAAGATCCTCTCTTTCCCTATGGAAATTCTTTTTCAAAGCGCACCACCCAGAACACCTCTATCAAGTGGGTGTTATTCCATATGCAACTCTCAGCCTCATATTTGTGCAAACTAAATTAGTAGCTACTCCTAATTTTGACAGCTTTTCTACATGGTTTATTATATTTATTTATTATCTTAGTATTTATTATCTTCCATGTTCCAAACACTACACTGTGTCATCTGTTAGACCATGGTTCTATAGCTGGCTTAGGTACAGCATGGACAGTACATATTTTGCTTATGTGCCCATCTCCTTATTCAGGGGACTCAACGTCTTCATTAAGAGCATTGCATTCATAAGCACAGGAGAGGCCACTGAAAACTGATTATCCCTGCAAAAATGGACCTACAGGTTTTGAGGGGACCTATAGGGAAATTAAGGAGGAAAAATTACAGTATGTTGTTCCTTGCACAGGTGAATATTGCAAACCCCTGCTGGAACTCTGTAGAAAAGTGAAGTGCTGAGGAGTAATAGACCATTAAAAAATGGTGTTTTAACATAGGACATAAGATTTGCTCACCCCCCCCACCTTCTCTTTTTTTTTACCTCCTATGGAAAAACACCTTTCAGAATAAATTTGTGTTTGAAAAAATGAAATGTTCAAGTAAAAGTGTGAAATAGAAATCCTAAGTATAAGTGATTAAAAGTTCTTTAAAAGAACACAGTATTCCAACTGTACATAGTGAATAGACAATAAAAAAGATAAATAGAGTGTTTCACCCTTTCATTTAATGTATTATTAATGATTTAGGTTAACAAAACTGTAAAACAATACAATTCAAATTTCAGGCATTGAATAAAATAATAATTTGAAATTACGCTGCACAATCCTATAATAAAATGCTTACAAATAAGTACCCCACATTTGGAAGTAGTCATTTATCATTTTCACATCATGTTCAGCTTTTCCTTTGTCCATCAGCTGATGAACCCTTGGAGAAAACAAACCAAACCACAAAGAAACTTCGATACTTTTGTTGTGTTAGCTGCTAAGAATTTACCCTGAATATATAAATGCCTTTCTGGGTCATTCCGGGAATAGAGTAATACTTTGTACACCTAATATATATGAGTATTTATACGGACCTTGGGACCTGTTTGGAATTCTCTAAGACTGTTCCGCAAAGGCTTAGGCTGGCCAAGGAGATGCTCCCTTGAGTGCAGAGAAAGCATGGGATGCCTGGCTGACACCAGGCTGGGTGGGATCCAGTAATGAACTCGTCACAGCAGCAAGGAAGGAGGAGAGATTGCAATCTGAAGACAATAAACAAATGTAAACAAAGAAATTTGACAGCTACTTCCAAGGTTGTCAGAATTAGTTAGACACAACTAAAGGAGAAATATTACATACATAAATACCTTATTATTCTAAGAAACTGTTTTCATGTAGAGCAAACAAGCAACAACCTCAGAATTCATGTAAAATGAAGGGATGTCACACACAGTTCTGCTGGGCACAACAAAAACAGTGACAAAACAAGGTTGTATGTATAGCTTAATTTTCTTTGAGGAATGCTGAGCAACACAGAAAAGTGTTGAAAAAGTTCTCTTGTCAGGGAAAACTTGAATCTTGAAGGATAACGAAGAACAGCAGGAACTTTTGCTCAAATTGCTTATTCTTTGAAACAGCAAGGAATTGCATGTCAGTCCATGAAATCTGACTGTATCTGACAGCATCGCCTGAGTGGTGTTTAGACTGAGTCCCCAGTGGAAATGGATGGTTGGGCCAGGCCCTTACTACAGCATCTGGTGTGCAGAACTATCACTCTGATATCACCTAGCACTGTGTGTGTAAGTTGGTCGTCAGTAAAGGAGAATTCTATTTTGATTGCTGGTGTTTGATCTGATACCCTGCCCTCGAAGCTTGATATTCACGGAATCATCTGTAGGCAGCAATAAAAATGAGATTACTTTTTCTGGCTCATACCAATAAAAGTTGGGAGTCTTTATCTCCAGTTTTTGATTCATAGATAGAGACAAAAAATATTGTGAATTTAATAAGGCGGATGATGAAAACAAAACAACACTGCACCAGTGCCGATTTTCACTGGATGTTTTACTGCGATCTCTACCTCTTGCTTACTTGTAAATTTTCAAACAAATCAAATCAGTTCTTCACTTTGGATGCCAGTTGGATTTTGACAGGTAAAAGTTGACATGATGCCCATGTAATGTGAATAACTCTAAGAGCTTCTTGCTCCAAATATTATTTCTGTAACTGAAATTGTTTGAAGAACATAATTTTCTTTAGAAATAGGCAAATGTTTGTGTAAGAGCATCCTAGATTAATGCTCATTAATGCTGGAAGGCAGCTATGACTGCCTCATCTCTGATTCACACTGATTCTCTGCACCTTCTCATGGTTTCAAAGTCAAAACCTCCCAGTCTAGACGTGAGATGTATTTAATCTTCAAACGAGCCTCAGAACAGCCTGTCTCTCTTCTGTCTCTATCAGCATGAGCTCGGTGACACCAGGCTCTTCGTCAACACTAACAGTGTCTCCTGAGTGAATCTCTAAGAAGTAAAATGAAGGGAACTGAAAATAAAATATGCCTACCTGGGTAGGTGGCAAGAACACAAAGTTTATGGCACAGCACGCTGCTTTGTTGGTGTCATCTGTTTTGGATTAGACAAAAAAGAGCAGGGGGAAGTAATTTTTCTGAAGAACATTATGTAGAATCTTGCCAAGGTTCTAAGACATTTGGTCTGGGTCCTGACACTGAAGAACTCTTCTCTACTGCACATTTTTCACCATTTTAGCCCAAAGTAAAAAATGATCTACAAGAAATTTCATTGTATCTCCTGCTAAGATTATTTTACAGAAGATATGTTTTAACATAAAGGAGCATTTTCCTCCTAACCACTTTGAATGAAATTAATTTCAGATCTTTCTGAATATTTTTTCTAATCCTGACTGATGCCTTTGGTGATATTTTTTCCTCTGGTAAAAAGGGAGGAATATCTAAATATTTGAATGTCAATATGTTTTCCTAATGCTAATCAACTCAGAAACTTCCTATAGTTTTATTTTCTATTATTTTCTAAGTTTAATTCTACTTTTAAAACAAGTTAATTAGGAAATATTTAAAGAGAGAAAATGATTTTGAAGTGAATAAGAAAAATAAATTTTACACAATAGCAGTTTGAGAAGTGAAGTCCCTTCATTTCTCTGCTTTTTCCAGGAAAACCACTTCCCATGCCACACAGAATCGTGTGAGGGTGTCCTCCAGGTCCCGTGCTGGAGGATCCTCAGCCTCTGCATGCTGTTTCTCACTTTTACCCCACAAATAACTCAGTTATTGCACCACTACTCCAGTCTCATTTGAAATTGCTTCAAGAACGTGAGTTACCCAAAGAGACAAGAGATAAAATTTTTCCCAAGCACTAGTCTTAGCATGTCGCACTGGAGCAAGATTGGGTTTTGTATAAGCAATGCTCCCTTTTTATGACATGTAAATATGGAGATTTATCAAGAAAGTCCAAGTAAGGATGCAATTTTAGAAAACTTAATTTTGGCAGATCGAACTGTTCATCTGTTTTAAATCACAAATTTTTGCAATCAGCATAAGGAGGAAATAATTTTGCATAGTTATTTTATAAATTTGAGATTAAGTACTGGAAGAACTGTAGGACTCTGTCAGGAGGGATTCAGCAAAGCCTTCAAACTTTTTGGTTTAAAAACCTTTCCTTTATAAAAAGGTAGATAATAATTCCTTTTCTGAGTCCCAAAGAAAGGGATTTTTTTTCCCATCCTGTATTCAAGAAAGAAAAAACGAAGCTAATCAGTGGTGAAAAACTACATATCTCTTTCCTGCCATCTTTAATTTTCTTCTGCTTTTTATTCTCATACATATAGATACTTAGATTTATATAAAATCTCGGAGATCTGCAATGCTGAGGTACAAATCATGTGGCTAGAAGTGAAATATTCTCCCTTCTCATCTATCTAACAAACCAACTTGCTAAGTTTCATTTTCGGAATGTATGAGAATTAAGAAAACACTAGCTGTCACTGGCTTAATACTCATATTTTTAACTAAAACTTGTTCAGAACTCAGGTATAGGTTGCCATTCAAAATGCCAGTGTGTAACTATTTATTATGATCTATTTTTCTACAATATAAATACTAGAATTTTAATACTTCCAGTCATAGTATTGCTTGTTTAAAGAGGAGACAAGTGCTCAATATTACCTAAAATTCTATCCTTTGTTAAACTTTTTTGGTTTTTTTAAGAGTAAACTAGAATTTGGCCATCCTATTTGGCCACAAAAAACATCAGTAATAATCCAAAAAGCAAAATCCAGTGCTGGCATATGTAAAATCCTTTACACACAAAAAGTACATGGAAGTATTATTACAAAATTTCTGAGCAAACATGCAATTCATCGTCCCAGAATACTGCAAACAGTATTTGAAGTACAGCCTTGAAATTAAACCTACCAGGTAATGAGGCTGTTTTATCCAAAACTTTCTCACTTAGCTCTCTCCTGTTCTTCTTTTTAAACCTCAGATTAAAACATTTAGTTGCTGGCAATATGTAAACTCTAAAAGTTTTCTATGAAAAGTCCTGTTTCTGCCAAAGAAATGTTTTGGTGGGCTGAATATTTTAGTGATGGCCTCAACATCTCAAACTACACCTGTGATATATATTGCACTTCATTTCAGGTGCTTGTCTTGGTCCTCTTGCATGAAACCACACAACTTCCAAGAGACAAGAGAGAAACATATTTGGGGGAAAGAGGCTGGCTGGGTTGTTCTTAAATTGTTCTTCTCTTTTCAGCATTTTAAGAGCTGGCTAGGCATCTAATGTCACCAAGCACAAACTCCTTCAATGCTGTGCCTTCACCCAAGATCCTTTTCAATAAAACAAACAATGTGAAAATAAGCTCTTCTTAGTAGAATAATAATTTCAGAAGGTATATGTGAAAAGTCATGATGAAAAGCAAACTTTGACAGCAAAGTTCAGCACTGTTGTCCTGAAACATTCTGTGTTCTTCATCATAAACATTACAGTTAGTCATACTTAAAGTATTTGGTGTACATGTTCCCATTCTGTTTTGTACTCTGTGTTGAGCACAATCGTCATTTTTTTGAAAGGGGTGAATGGTGAGGAGAAGGACCTGAGGGGAAACAATGTGGTGGATGCTAAAAAGCTACACAACGCCAAGGGAAAAGAGAACAAGTTCACGAAAAGTGGAAGACCACAATGAATTATTAATTATACACTTACTTACAGCCATCCCTGGGTCAGGCAGTCCCTGAGCAGCAAAATGGTGGAGACTGGGAGACCCTTCTGGGACATATCACTGTGTCCCTGCCCTTTTTTTGCTCTGGTCCCTAGGCAGCCTATATTGGTCATTCTCCAAGACAGGATATAGGACTACTTGGATGTATACAGCAGATATCAATATTAGAGCTCAAAACCATTCTTATTTATGGCCATACAGCAGATATCAATATTAAAGCTCAAAACCATTCTTATTTATGACCAGTTTTATTTCATATATATAGTAAGGCTTTTACAGGATGTTACCCCATTTGTTTTAGGACCACTAATAAGGTACATCTTGTTCATTTTATGTTTTAGTTTTTTTCCCTTAAAACTTTTTTTAAGCTTAGCAGTTTTATTCCCTTAAACTAAGGGAATAAAGCTTCAGCAGTTTTATTCCCTTAAAACTTGCTTCAGGAAAGAATAGGTAGGCAAAACGTGCCAGGCTGCAAACTTTTAGTAATTTAAAGGACAAAGCTTTATAGTTCCAACAAAGTTCTCAGACAGAAGTAAAACAAAAAATGTGATCAATGCCACAAAGCAAGGTTTTTTCCTGTAAGCTATATCTGGAAAGAGCAATAAAAAAATACTTCCTGGCAGAGCTGCTGTTCTAATTCTATGGATATTTTTCTTCAAAAATAATGAAAATTAAATAACTTTTAGACAACAGAGATTTGAATAATAATCCACAGAAATGGTGTTCATATACCCATGAAGTCTCACTGCTAAGCCTGGAAAGATAGTTGCAGTAAGTAAATGGTCATGTATTTTATAGGTCACATAGTTGAAAAATAAGAGTTGTTGTGGAATCATAGAATTTCCCAAATTGGAAGTGACCCACAAGTATCATTGAGTGCAACTCCTGGCCCTGCACAGGACACCCCAAGAGTCACACCATGTGTCTGAGAGCACTGTCCAAACACTTCTAGAGCTCTGTCAGTCTTGGTGCTGTGACCACTGCCCTGGGGAGCCTCTTCCGGTGCCCAACTCCCTCTGGATGAAGAACCTTCTCCTGATATCCAGCCTAAACCTTCCCTGACACAACCTTAGGCCGTTTCCTCAGGTCCTGTCGCTGGTAACTGAGGGAAGAGATCAGTGCCTGCCCCTCCTCTTCCTCTCATGAGGATGTTTTAGACTGCAGTGATGTCCCCCTCTCAGTCTCCTCTTCCTCAGACTGAACAGACCGAGTGAGCTCAGCTGCTCCCCATAAGGCTTCCCCTCCTGATCCCTTCACCATCCTCGTGGCCCTCCTTTGGACACTCTCTAATAGCTTTATTATCCTTATCATGTATATCCTTGCCACATCTTTGAGAGTAAGATTCTCAATATAATTTTTTTTATTTGAGCATTCCATACTTAATTTTAAACATTTAGATATAAACATTTAATTTTCTCATTCTAATACCTTGTTTAATGGGTCAGCAGTACCCCAGATGATCATTCCTAGTAATGAGTTCCAAAGTTATGTCTAGTCCACTATCCCATATTTTGAGGGTTGCCAGCAGAGCATGCCTGGAGAAGCACTCAGGGACAAAGTACTCAAATTCTGCTGAATTCTCTGGTAGCTTCCATTTTGCTATGTTTTATGGATTTTCTGAGACAGAATAAATATTAAATATCAATAGTGAATCTTTATTAATGCTTTTGTGCTTAACATAGTTATATTTAATAGCTCTTGCTTGCTTTTTATTTCATCAGTGCTTGTGATCATATTAGAACCAGTCTAATGCCACAACAACCTATGGAAATGTGATTCACTCTTTGTCTACCCGTAATGTGAATAAGCATCTACTTTGTTCCAGTTAACAATCACTCCCTCCTTTTTTATGAGAGACATTCTTCATTTCCTTCATCGCAGTCTTGATTTTACAGTCTTATGTCATATTCCCCCGTCAGTGCTCTCTCTTTCATTCTGAAGAGTCCTTGTCTATAAAATTATTCTCCATACAGAAACCATCCCATAACTCTGTTGATTTCCCTTCTATCTTTTCTAGTTCTACTGTTCCATTTTTAGATAAATTATCTTGACAGCAAAAGATAATCTTATGGATAAAGCATTAGAGTATGGTCCTGGAAAAAGGAATTATATTTCTGCATGTGTCACAGATCTAATGCATTATTCAGTCTTCTTGTCTGCTTAATTTTGAGTAACCATTCACCACTAAGTGAAAATATTCTTCAGCAACATGGAACATTTCTGCTTCCAGCATGTAGAATAGAAGCACTACAGGATATTTTGATATGAAATTTTTACTTAAAAGGCACTATGGCATGGTTTAATTTGGATATTTTTTTAAAACTCATTAAGAACCTCACGTATTTGGAACAGACCCCTAAAGAGTTTCAGAGACTGTACGGTACCTTCAGAAGGAGCTCTACTGCAGTGTCTGTGCCTCTCTCTTGTTTTGAACAGCAGCTTTTCAGAAGCTGTTTCCACACTATAAATAACCCCTAACTTTGAGTAAACTTGTGATAAAAGTCCAATATTCTGGATGGCTATGTAAGTTAAACCCAGACCCATCTCCCACCTAGGTCCTATACACCTGGATATTAAAAAGGTGTCAAAACCAGATGAGCAAACAAACAGCTCTCAATTTCCACTCTGCAGGTGAATTGCTTTCATAAATGAGAACTCACTGATTTCTCCTAATAGAGAAGCACTATTCATTTTATGCCCTAAAAACGGGTAATGCAGAGAAATCTAGAGAGAACACTGCATTTTCCTTTTGTGGATGCGTGGCGATTTCTCCAGTGATACCCACTGATACCTGAATTTTATCATCCGAATGGCATCAATTGCATCACCTTTCAAGGCAAACCTGCATTTACAAATAATATGGGACTTTTATTTTTTTTTTCTTTTTTACATTTATTTTTACTGAGAGAGAGAAGCTTCAGCAAAATCTGCGGCATGATGCCAGGAAGGCAAACAAGGAGGTTGTCAAACTAAATGAAAGAGCAGTTGAACTCCAAGCCTCATATTAAAACATTACTTTCTAATCAGTGGATAATATCTGAGAATCTCTGTGCCTTGACACAGAGCCATAGACATCTCAGCTGGAGTCCAACAAGCCCTAAGGCTTTACCCACCCTCACAGCTCCAAACTTAATTTATGTACAAAAAAGAGACTAAGAAAAATCATCTGCAGGAGTCAAAAACTTTTTATGAATTTTGAGGGGGATTTGTGATATTTTCCAATGCAGAATGCCCGGTATAGTTAGTAAAGGCAGGGAAACGCTGCAAAGCTTATTTCTCTCTCTTCTTTAGGCATTTATTCACATGGATTTTCAAATATGCTGTGGCATACTATCAGAACATGTCCTAAATATTTAACAGCTACTTATTTAATTGGGAAATGTCTCTGAATCACTAAAAATATAATGATTAAAAAATTCAATGGTATACATAGGATAGGATTATAATCAGTTGGTTTCTCTGTGGATATACAAATTGGGAAGTTTTGGGTTGTTTCACTAAATGCAAGAAATTGTTTTCAGGACTCCGTGTGCAAACCAGCACGTTAAGCCAGAGGTCCCACTGTCGGGTTTGCTCCATCATTTACGGAGGACAAGACAACAAAACAGGAATTCCTTTTGCACTAAGTGCCTTCCTGGGTCACTGCCAAGAGACAGACTGCCTTTCCATTTTCAGTGAATTTCTCCAGGTGTTTCTTTCTGGGAGGAGGAAAGGCACAACCAGGCTTTCCCCCAGTATGATCAACAAGTCAGCTCTATCCACAGCAGCAACTGATACAGCATCAAGAGCTGTCAGTATTTTAGACATCAGATTACTCAGACAAGAAAGGAAAGCAAAACTGGACAGTAACATCTCCCAAGGATGACTGCTCTCCTCACAAACTCACTCCAATCTCACATCAGAGTGCCATAGTTTAACCATTCTATTTTCCTGGCTTTCATTTAATTTGATTTTCCACTGAGGGAATGACTGCACTTAATTGATTCATGTAAGCCCATCTCAGTGGAAGAAGTGAAGTCCACAAAATTCATCAGGGAAAAGCTAATGAAATTATTAGACACTAGCATCTCCCAGACATGGCCCAGTAAATTTTTATTTCATTTTAAAATGAAAGATACTATTAGACTAGACTATTAGAAAGGACTATTAGAGGGAAGGCATAAATAAATAAAATACTGTGGATGATTTGTTACAGAACTATCAAAAATAGAATTTAAAAAGTGCTTGGGTATAGTCTTAGATGAGGTAAAAGCTTGTGATGTAACATGCATTACAAATAATCTACACTAAGAAAAGAATATTGGCATACCTTCATTTTATGTAGTGAAACAGAATATACTCCCTAAATTAACAACTACTACCACAATTCCAATATTTTCCATTACTTACTCTAAGATGACCCAGGCAGTGAAACTCTCAAGATAACTTCATTTGTGAGGGTGCAAACTCTATTTATTATTTTCAGGTATATTATTAACTACACCAAAGGTGTAAGTAGTAGTCATACTTGTTACTAAATTAACTTTTTTTTCAGTCTTTTTTATGTATGAGAAATAATGTTTAAGCAATTCCATCACATTCTGTTATTCTGCTTTAAAATAATCCTATTTAAATTAAACTTCATTTTTGTCCACACTACTCTTCCACATGTCCAGATATCAACATTATCTGTCAGGGCCCTACATCTGGGATTTCTAAAGCCACCTTCCAGATCACCTGCTTTTCTCACCTGCTACTAATTATCCATTATTATTCATTATCCATATTTACAGCAATATTATTATTGAAATCAATAATAACATCAAGACAAGAAGTCTAAAAATACAACACCTCTATAGACCACTTTGGATCAGAACTTACCAGATGAAAGTCAGTCCTCCTCCTTTCCTCTTCTTTGTGTAAAGGAAAGACATAAAAATAAATATATATACTTTTTCACTTTTGCAGTATCAATGGACGAGGATATTGTCATGAATGTGTCTTGTGTCTGCAAATTCCAGGTAAATTATTTGCTTATTCAGACTGTTGCATATGTTTGTTTATACATATGAATATTACTTTGACATCTCTTATTTTAGCTTCCCAGTTTGCAGCTCTTCACTTCCACAGTGCAAGGACTTTGTGCCTTTAATTGGCTCAGCCTCTGATTCAATATTTGCGTGTGCCAGCTCTGTGGAAACAAGGCATTACAATGCTTCACTTTTATCTGTAGAACTTCTTTTTTTCTGTAATACTGATGGTCCTTTCAAGGTTCTTCAAAGAAGTTTCATCGTCTTTTGTTTCTTATAGTGCACAGAACCAAAATATCTATGGAAGATCTAATAATGAGATAAGTTTGCTGTTATAGTTATCTTTCACCTTGAATGATACATTGCCTGAAAGTACATTTCTAACTAGGAAGCCAGTGTGAATAAATGCATCGTGTGTTATTCCTCTCTAAAAGGGTGCTGACAGTTATGTATTGTGCATGAAAGTGCATCTATACATAATTTTTAGGTTCCATAGATTACCAGATTTACTCACCCCTAATCCAGCCTCCATTTATTGTTTTCAGGGTATTATAAACTCGCTATCAGAAAATGATAAACTTGCTATAAACTTGCACAGAAATTTGGCTTTGGCAACAAGAATTTTGTCCACATGGACATGAACTGTGTCACAGATCAAGACACCTGCTGCTGACTCTTTAAACCCGTCCTTCCTCACAACATCACCTGTGGACATTTTTGACCACCATGGACTGTAAAGTCACAGGCACAAGGCTGCTGTAGGTATGGCAGAAGGACACGAGTAATGGACTGATGTCTATAATCTGGGACTTCCTTTTCCTTTGACACAAAAAATGACCATATCCCTCTGGGAATCATGAACTTCAGGGCTTGTGGCAGGACTTTCATCACCTTTGGCCCATGGGAATGATAACCTATCAATGCAAACCTTTTGGGACAAAGAGGTACGTGGAAATTCTTTGTCTTAACTGTGCTGTGCCTTCATCAGTCTTTCACAAACTGTCAGGAGGTGGCTGCTGCGGGGAGCTGCATCCTGCTTCTGGACAGACCTGGGGTAGGAATCCCACAGCAGTGATGGGGGCTTCAGGAGCTGGGAGTTCAGACACGCAGCTGGTTGATGCTGCACTGATGCCTGAAGAACACTTAGAAGTCTTCCCAGGAGCTGCAAATCTTCCGAGGTGCCCAGAAACTCCTCAGGAATTTTGCACTCTTTTTTCTTGAGCCTAAAGCAGCTCTGCTTGTCATTCTGCTCATGCCCAGCAGCATCCTGTGGTCTGCACACTCCGGGTGTGCCCTTGGATGATTGAGCAATGCATGGCTCTCCAGTGGCACAGAAGTTGGAAAGATTAGGAAAAGTCCTGAGGTGCACTGGTTGTTCCTCTCTGGCTCTTCTGAGAGGTGAAGAAGAGCTGCAACAGGCACAATTGGTAAGAGTTTATTAGTAAGATTAATTTCCTTATAATTCACTTCCTTCTATAACAAAATTCGCTATTAGACCAGATATCACTAAAAGATAAAATACACTAGATGCTTCCCTTTAGGAAATCCCATATGGTTTTGTTTTTGCTGTTCTTCTCATGGACACAAAACCCAAAAATTGAATTTGGTTTTAGTGTTACACAAACACACACAACAAGCTGCAAACTGCACTACAGCAGCTTTGGCTGTGTAATAACAAAAGGTCACCCAAACTTCACTGATGAACTGGTAATAGATGCAGTGAAGATTAAATTCTAATTTCTATCCCAAAATCCAGTTTATAAGCCATCCCCCCAAAAAAATTTACTGTTTGAAACATTTAAGCATCAAATCTAATTAGTGGTCTCCTAATTTTTAAAATACTTTCTGAAAACTAGATTAAAGCATAGTAGAAAACCTCACACGACCTGGTAAAAATATGATAATCGATAGTGGAAATATTAACAAATCTAATCAAATACTCTTCTAAAAATATTCCCTTGATGTTATTAACCTTGTCAATCATTCCTTTAAATAAATCCCTGTTTGAAAATAATAAAAATAAGGAAATGTACAAGTATGTACTCCTGGAGTGACTTCACAAACTGATTAATTTTTGAGACCTTTTACTCTGATTAATGAGAACAAGAGAGCTGAAATATATGAACTGAAGATACAAATACACTCTAGTTTTTTATACTGCCACTTTTCAAACTGTATTTTCTGAGGATCATTTAAATTTAAATACCCGATACCTTGCATGGAATCTGGCAACTCAAGGATTGTTTCTCAAAATCATTGTGGCAAGACATTTTATTACTGCTAGAATGAAAATAAAGTAATAGGTGGATTTATAGCTTTGATGTACATCACTTCACTAATATGTGTAGATCTTCAGCCTACAGAGGTGAATCCCTCCAGCTGCACTCTGGGAGGGCTAAAATCTATTCAAGGATTCCATGGGGGCACCAAAAGAACACAAAATTCCTTCATCCACAGCCCATTACATGACAGGGTATTGGTATATTAGTTATTAATTATTAGTTTTTAGTATAACTCCGTGTTTCCACCCTATGGTCAGTGTGTGAGAGAATCACAGATTCCAAGAACCACATCAAAAGGTGCAACAAGAAGCCAGCATTTGCAGTTAAAAAGGTAGAGGTGACTCCGTTTCCAGGGGTTTACTTTAAATATCTAAACACTGTTCTGACTCTGGCAAATACTTACTATTAAAAAAAAAAAAAAAAATCCCTGACTCTTGAGATTATTTTTCTGTAGGTAGGAAATATCAACCTTTTTATCCTGTGCAAAAGTAAACATGCAGTTATTTTAAGTGTGTTTTACCTTTGAAATTCCACTTGCAAAGCAGTGGTGTGAATAGGGTCTACTGAGAAATGGGGGTGTTTCTTGCCAGGAAAGCTGGGACAAAGTTTGCAATAAAAGAGTTTTACTGGTTTTTGACATATTACCTTTTTTTCCCTTGACGTTGTTCTGAAGGTGATATATCAGGACTATGTCTACAATTCATACTCCATAAAACCTATGAATAAAATTATCCTCACTGGTGACACAGATGGCAAAAATAAGCCTATATTGAGGTTGATGGGAGTTTTGTGTACATGAAAGCTATAGGATATAGGTGCTAATAATTATCATCTTTAAATCTAACTTCCTTTTCTATGTCTTTGTAAGGAATTCAAAGTCATCTGGAAGGTATTTGGTATGTAAATTCCAAGGGCTGCCCGAATCCATTAGCTGAAGCTGAAACTTGAGATTAAAAAAAAAAAAGAAATGAGAGATTTTTCTGAGAGAGAAAAGTAGTTTGTGCTTCAGCCTTAAATGATCCTGATATCTGATACAATGGAAAAGCTGAGGAAGAGATTAGCCATTTGAAAAATGACCATTTCGGAGCTGTCATTGATTTCTTAAAGGTCTGTTCACTAAAAATACATTTAAAGCATAAATGGCCAAGATCCTACTGGTAGGTCATTACTTGGATTTGAACTGCTTGTAATCTGCTGCCTCAAAACAGTAAAAAAATATTGCTGCCGTAGTAATGAGTTAGTATTTGCTATAATTGTGGGATGGCACATGAACTAGGATTCAGTATAGCTGTGTGTATAAAGTAAAGTTGTGTTACACCCTACAATTATTTTAATATCACTAAGGATGCCGGATGGACAGTAGCACAGATCTTTATTCTACAGAAAAGTAAAGCCCTTTGGAAGGAAAGATGTACCTAAATGCCCAGCAGTCAGGGCCACATGGTCATAGGCAAAACTGGATTCAGTGGTGTGGGAAAGCAAATGTAGTAAAGAGGAGATAATTATTTATTTGCAGCAAATTACTGGCTTATTACTGACTAATATATTTGGATTGCTGCATTATTGTATCAGTATCAGATTATTACTTTCTTGTTAGCTGCTATTCAGAATACCTGATACTTGAAGACAGATGAGGTCTTAAAAGACAAGAAATAGAAAGTATATTGACATTTTTTAGAACAAAAACAAATTCCGGGATGAATAAGCAAACGAAAAGCTACACAACATGTGAAAGATTACAAGTGAACAAGTAGCAGCTGCCAAGAGCAAATAATGATATAAAATTTTTCTAAATTTTTTTTGAAACCAGTTAAAAATCTAGGGATAAAGTGGGAAACCCACCATGAAACCAAACAATGGGGATAAGATTCTGTTGCTTAAACATTGTATTCATTACTATGCAGGCATCCGAGACAGCCGTACAAGGCTGGCAGATGTGACTTTCAACCCAAGTGAGACCTGCTGTCCTCTAGCTGGGAGCTGGAGGCCAGGCAGGATATTTTATGTGGCCAAAACCAGACAAACCAGACTGAATTTTCCAAAGCTTTGAGCTATTTGCAAACATGGCAGGTGATACTGGCCCTCTGTTCAGCACGGAGGGGTCACACCTGGAGTACTGTGTCCACGGCTGGGCTCACAAGCAGGAGGGAGATAGATGGGCAGACTGAAGAGTCCAGGGAAGAGCCAGAAAGAAAGGCAAGGGATTGAAGCCTCTCTCCTGTGAGGAAAAGCTGAGTGTGGAACAGTTCAGCCTGGAGAAATCTCAGGGGGAAATCTCATTCGTTGCACTGAGTACTGACCAAGTGCCATCTTGCAAAGACTTTTGTTGTAAGCGATGAATGTAACGCATTATCCCTGAAATTACTACGCAGCCTGTGAGAACGGTTCATTTTTCTGTGAGATTACAAGGTAGTTAATTAATCTGAGTTAAAGTTAATTTAAATTTCACTCCCGTAAGAGAAGTGTTGGTCCATTTAGCATGTGTCGGTCTTTTTCAGCTAATGACCTCAAAAAGAAAATATTATGCATTCTTGAAGTTTATTTTTAATAACTGTGGAGTTCCTGTATATCGTCGTCTGCTCAAGAGAAAGTTAAGTTTAGTATCTCTTATTATACAGTTAATTTTACTTAACAACAGCGAGACTAAATACTGGTCGGTAATTGTGACATCAGAGCTATCAAGCCAATCAAATTTGTATGCAGAATTTCTGGTGGTTTGTAAAATATCCAGAGTCTGAGGGAGACTGAGTAAAGGCATAAGAAATGGGATGGGGGGTGTACTCAGCTCCATTTTCATGGAATTTAAAAATCACTTGGCCACAGTTCCTGAAAGTCTCTCTCTCACACCATTCCCTCTGCTGGAGAAGAAGCAGCATGAAGAAAAAATGTGATCATACACATCCACAGAGCTTATAGAAATTGTGGCTTCCAGACTGAGCTCTCCCTTTTGCCCTTATACAACATGCTGATGTCAGTTGTATTTCAAACTTAGGGTCTTATGCATCATCAGTGTGCTTTGGCTGTTTAGGGGCAAAACAACCATAAAACCCAGCTCAGCTGGCTGGCATGCTCTACTTCCTTTAGCCTGTTGGTGAATCTGCTCTTAAAGCTGAAATAAATTATGATATAAGATAGTAGGAAAAATCAGAACTGATACAGAAATATATTCTTTTTCCTGCGCACTATTAGTATTTAAGTTCTGCAATAATTTAAATAGAGTAAAACAAATAAGTAAACATACTCAGACTACTTCGGATAGGAAGGAGCTTTTGAAGCACAAAAACATCAAAAGAATGTGGTAATTCTCCCAGAAAAATTGTTATAAACTAAAAAAAAAATCTAAGCTTCACACAAAACAATGTTATCCCTCATGTGTAGTCCTCCCATGAAAAAAATATTTTGAGGAAATTGGAAGATGGCAATAAATAAAATTAATTGTAGAACATTTTAAAAAAATTAGCTAGCTGGGAGATGCCAGTCGTCTTGCATCCTAACATATGCTAAAACTTCAGGAATGCAAAACTATTTTTGCAAATATTTATGTGCATAATACACAGACTTATAAATACTATTTCTGAGAAATCTATGAATAAACATATTCTGGCATTTCCAATAAAGCCTTCAAAAACCTTTCTTCTTTTATCTTAAGTCACCTTTATCTTTTCTTATTCCATCAGTTTACTTAAAGTATTTGAATACACTGAAGGAAAAACTGTGATTTAATTTGCACAATAAGAAGTGGAAAGAGGGTTTTTCAGTTTGTTTTTTTGGTCAGAAAGTTTGGTTTTAGTTTACAGGACAGGAATCTGTAGAGAAACTTGTCAAGAATATGTGTTTATGTTATGTATATATTTTAGTTGTTTGTCTGGGGTTTTTTTTTGAGTAAACTATTTTTATTTTAAATATAGAAGCCAAAATTTAGTAATTTCAAAGTGTAGCAGGTTGATCATGACTGGATGCCAGGCACCCACCAAAGTCTCTCTATCACTTCCTTCCACAACTGGGCAGGGGAGAGAAAATGTAACAAAGGGTTCATGAGTTGAGATAAGGACAGAGAGAGCATTTACCAAATACCATCATGAGCAAATCAGGCTCAGCTTAGAGATATTAATTGAATTCATTACTAAAAAAAATCACAGCAGGATACTGGGAGGTAAAATAAGACCTTAAAACCCCTTCCCCCACCCCTCCCTCTTTCCCGATCTACCTCCTCCCCCAGTGGTTCAGGGAGATGGGAATGGGGGTTCTGGTCAGTTCATCACCCGTAGCTTCTGCTGCTCAGGGATAGGATTTGTTCCCGATACACTGTGGGGTCCCTCCCACGGGAGACAGTTCTCTGTGAACTTCTTCAATGGGAGTCCATCCCGTGGANTAATTGAATTCATTACTAAAAAAAATCACAGCAGGATACTGGGAGGTAAAATAAGACCTTAAAACCCCTTCCCCCACCCCTCCCTCTTTCCCGATCTACCTCCTCCCCCAGTGGTTCAGGGAGATGGGAATGGGGGTTCTGGTCAGTTCATCACCCGTAGCTTCTGCTGCTCAGGGATAGGATTTGTTCCCCGATACACTGTGGGGTCCCTCCCACGGGAGACAGTTCTCTGTGAACTTCTTCAATGGGAGTCCATCCCGTGGACAGCAGTCCTCCCCAAACTGCTGCAGCTCTTCCATGGGGTCAGTCCTTCAGGCTCAGCCTGGTCCAGCATGGGCACCCCATGGGGTCACAAGTCTGGAAACCTGCTCCAGTGTGGTTCTACAGGTCCCTGCCAGGACCCTGCTCTGACACAGCTCTTCCACAGGGTCATAGGCTCCTCTCAGCATCCACCTGCTCTGGCATGGGCTCCTCCAGGGGATGCAGGTGGATCTCTGCCCCCCTGTGCCCTCCACGTGCTGCAGGGGCACAGCTGCCTCACCATGGTCTCACCAGGGGCTGCAGGGGAATCTCATACCCCAACACCTGGAACAGCTCCTGCCTCTCCCTCTCCACTGACCTTGGTGTTTGCAGGGCTGTTCCTCTCACATGTGCTCACCCCGCTCTTCTCTCGCCACAATCACATCTGCACAATAACTTTTTTCTCCTCTTTAAATCTGTTATCACAAGGCCATTATTGTCATTCCTGATGGGCTCAGCCTTGGACAATTGCAGGTCCATCTTGGAGCCATCTGGCATTGGCTCTGTTGCACATGGAGGAAGCCTCTGGCAGCTTCTCACAGCAGCCACCCCTGTATCCCCCCTGCCACCCAAACCTGGCCATGCAAACCCAGTACAAAAAGCAATCTGTGTAACCTAGGGGAGAAAATGTGACACCCACCAAAATTCAGGCCTGTAATTTCCTCAGGTATTTGTTAATGAGTTCTAGTATTGTGCTGTGTTAGGTCTAGACATTAAAACATCAAAATTATTCATGGCTTTTGCTATTAAAAAGGAGTGGTAAAGAACTGGATTAATATAGTTTAAAATTATATCATAAGAACAATGCCAGATAATGATTATCCTTCATGAGAATGCAAAAACCACCGTGGCATTTGAGCTTTTTAGCTAAAATAGTCTTTTGAAGAAATGGGCAACTGTAGCCAATTGAGGTTATTTACTGCAGATAAACACAACAGAAATTGCTTCAAGTGTGCTTCTAGCTGCTCCAGTTCCTGGCACTGCATCCTGCAACCCTGCCCCCTCCAGAACACCCTGCCTGCCTTGGTGAAGGGACCACATTGTCCCAACAATCCCAGACCAGCCCTTATGAACTGGAGTTCAGGGGGCTGAGTAGGAGTGTTAAATAAAGCCTCCACTGCGATCTGATTTTAAAGGATTCTAAATCAATGTAAATCTATTTTTTTAGCCAAACATCACACAGAAGCTAATTACTGTTGTTGATAATGATGTCACTGCACCTGAGTGTTGGTAATCCAAACTGAATTCCAAGCCTATAAGAGGAAGCTTAAACTAGGTAGGAAGGTTCAGTGTAAGCATCAGTTTAAGGTCTAAAGTGTTTACGACTTGAAACAAGCTTAGCTAATTGCAAATGAATGGGCTGAGAGTCATGTTTTTAACCAGGATCTAGAGAATAGTAAACCTGAGGGTGAAAAAGAGAAGTTAAAATATGTAGCCTAAAATGATAAACTAGGTCTAATACAGCGATTTACAGAAAAAGATGTCTCTCTTCAACAGAAGGAAATATCTTCCTGCATGCATCATCACAAAACTAATCTTTACCCTTCCCTCTAAGCAGAAAAAATATGTTAAAAATTGTGATCCATATTTAAGCTATGCAAACGCAACCTCTGAAAAAAATGAGTTACTTTCTGCTTGCTCTATTTAGTAATATGCTTGCAAATACATAGCAATAACTTAATTACACTCAAGCTTCTTGAATGAGATGTTTTGAAGCAGCTCACAGAATGCATATGAAGTTACAACAGTAAAACTTATTATGCTTTATATAGCAAAATTTGGTCTTTTGATCTTTTGATGGATGCAGTAGATATAGTTAAAACAAAGGCTCAGAAGATAGGTGTTTGAAATGAAACAGGCAAGGTGAATTTGCATATCAACCTGAGAATGCAGATGGAAATGAAGGTGTATTTAATCAGCCACTTTATATTAACATTATTGATTACCTAAAGGCTTCTGGTTGTCACAGTAAATGTCAGGTGCTCTAATTAGATTATTGTACAACTTGTATATGAACTAATTGCACAGAGGACTGCGTATAAAACAAATGCAGTCTTTGTTTTACACACATCTTTTTTTCTTTTCTTTCCCCTCAACCAATCTTTTACATCTGCTGAGCAATGACAGCATGAAATACAGTTTCTGAATGCAGATTTGTTTTGGGATGTCCAACAACTTTAGGTATGCAGACAGTGTGATGCCTATCTCTGGTTTACCAATGGGTCTATAAAGCCTTGCAGAAAGATTAATTACAGCTCACATCAATTTTGGCCTCTAGATGTCATGTAAAGTACATAACACCAAAGAGGAAGCATAAGAATTTCAATTATATCCATCAGAGAAAAAAAGAGAGAATCAGAAGTAGGTAGTGGAATTTTAAAAAGGGTTGGTTTACTGTTTGCATCTTTTCAGATAACTGAAGTTCTTAAAATTAAGTGGGAAGTAGGAAAAAGGAAGAAATAAGTTCAAAGAAAAACATATTACTGATTGAAGAACTACTTCTATAAATCAGCAAGATTTGAGAAAATAATAAACTACATTCTAGAACACAAAGACGCCATACCACTGTTATTCAAGGTTAAAACTGGTACAGAAAATAAAATGTCTCTCAAAGATGCAATAGACATATAGTTATAAAACTGACCTTTTACATCAAACTCTACCTGCAGTTCCAAGCTTTTCTCAAAATACTTTTGATAACACTCATAAAAGCATTTCACTCATAAAACAATTCCCCAAATATTTTAGTTGCAGTTTTTAAATGCACAGTGCAAAGACCATAAAACCACTTTGCATTGATAAATGACAGCATTTATCCAATGATCTTAAAATGCATTAGTCATGCAAATACCATATAAAGTAAATAATTAGAGTTATATTCATTTTTGCAGGTCAGTGAGCAGAAAAAGTTATTAAGATGCAGGTCCAAACTCTAATTCCAAATTGATAGCAAGGCCAGGGAAAGGAAACTCAAAATCTTTTTTCTACTGAATTAAACATTCATTATCAAACAAAAAATCTGTGACAGGAAATCAATTTAAATTCTATAAGGGATCCTGCAAGTAGGGTTTCTAAGAGATCATGCTTTTCTATATAGTAAAATACTCTGGAGAAGCGCAGGTGCCTGCAGACCCAGCTGTGAACAGCAGACACCTTCTCATCCTTACGGGCACTGTGCACCCCCACAGCACCAAACACCCACGTGAAGCTGAGGCCCAGACAAAGTGTGCATCCCAAAGGGTGAGTCCTGCACAGGACGTGCAGGACAAGCCAGTAGGGTAAAGCTGACCTTATCCTCAAGGCCAAAACCCCGACCTTTGTAAGCTGTGCAAGGCTAGGGCTCTCCATTGCTTCTCCTCTCTTTGGCCTTCTCAGCCCTTTATCTCCTAACTGTCCAGCTACTTGTGCTCTTTCCTGTCTTGCACGCTTCTCCTAAGGTTATCACCAGGACTATTAACCTGCCAGCACCAAAATTTTATCTCCCATCTTCGATTCCCAGGGACTGACAATCACTTCCAAGCACAGAGTAAGGTACAACCAAAGTTAGGATCCAAGTTAGGAGCCAGCTGGTGCCAGTTGTTCGCCTCCTGGTAAAGGTTATTCCAAAATGACACCATAAGTTGCTGTTAAAGGCTTCTTAGAGTATGATAGTTCTTTCATATTACTCCAAGTGTCCATTTTTCTATTTCTCTCTCCTCCCACTAAACCAACTTTTTCCTTTTGCGAGAATAAATGCATTAATCAAAACTGGCTGCAACAGACTGACCATGCTGATCACACTTAATAGATCTAATCCTTTAAGTATGCATTTTTCAGGACTTAAGGAATAATGAGATTAGCCTCTACTTACAACCAATACATTCTGCCTGAAAGTTCCAAGCGCCTCAAATGCATAAATACACGCAGCCTTGAAACACAACATTGAGTATTTTTAATCAGTCTTTGGTGTGTTTACACAGTCGTAGCTTTATTTCACTTCTATTAATAGTAGAGAGTGGAAGAGAAACGTTTCAAGACAAGGCAGTGCTTGCCTTGCTGTAACTCACAAAATTGGACCCTTTCTTCCAAGGATCTCCACCTCGCTTTCTGCCATGCTATTCTCTGAGCCTGATTAATGTTAAACGTTAAGTAAAAACCACCTTTAAGAGAATTACCTCCAGGATCAGCTTCTTGCAGTTGCACCCCAACCAGGTCAGCCACTTTCCATCAGTCTGTGCAAACTCCCTATAGGTGATGTGAGTCCAGTTCCAAGCTCTTCTTTTACCATGGAAAAAACCCATTAAATTGTGGATGACTTTGTTTTCATCCTGGCAACTTCTGCACCATAACAGAAATCTCATTTTTCAACTTCTTTGCACTAGCAGTGTACAGTAAATGGTTGCATCAGCCCACTAAACAAAGATATGAACTAGATTCCAACAGAAGGCAAAATGAAATTCTGTATGAAAATATGGTAACACTTCTGCAAATATGTGGGGTAAATGTTAACACCTTGAGGTCTTTTGTGGTCAAAATCATCCGCTCAGGTTAGCCTGTTCTATTCTGAGAAGCCTCAGATTTCTGCTAAACTGGCCTTTGGCACATCAAGTCTTTGTAGGGTGAGTTCACAAGCTCCCCAGTAATAGTTTATGAGAGCAAAGGATTCTCCATAAGCATAAAAACTATGGGGAGAAAAATGAAAGGATTAAGAAAGAAATCTTTTTTAAAGTGTTTTTTTTTCTCTCCTGTAGAAGATTGTAACCTTGAAAAAGAAATAGTTTCTAGAAAATTAAACAGTAAAATACAAATGAATTTTTAAAACACCAGTTAATATTTTGTGTCTTGAAATTAATTAAATTAAAATGTATTTCAGGCATAAAAAGTGCCTTTTACTCAATTTAATCACTGGTTAATTTGATCCTTCATTTAATTTGATCAAAACCCCAGGAATCAAATCAGCTGTATTAAAAATAGCAAAACTTTCACTCCTTATTTTGATTAATTTTGATCGCCTTAGGCAAGTAATATCATATAATTCAATCACTGGTTATAGTACATTGCCATTTTAATTAATTATGAAAATGAAAAAAATTGAGTGCGAGCAGAGATAAGAGCCCAAGGAAGAAAATGTATTTATAACAAAAGGACAATTACAACTCAGTGTTGTGTTATTAAGACATTGCTACTAAAAAATTGAGTTTTACCATTTGTCGTTGCAACCCGCTCCTTTCCTGCTCAACCCCAATGCAGAACTTCACTTAGGACTGTACTGTAAGCACAGGAAGGCAAAAATTCAATAAAAAGAAGTGCCATCTCTTGGGATTTTCTTCCACAGAGAAGCCACTCACACAATGATATGCAGCATTTTAGCCTTCTAGGGAATTTCAGTCCTGCCTTGAGGCATATCTCCTCAGACAGGCTGCTGCTGCTACTTTCCCACCTCTTCAGGGAAAATTTGCTACCAGAACTGGCTCAGGAATGAAATGAAATTATTTTTAAAAAGCTGAAGAAAGAAGAAGGGGAAG
The DNA here is from genome assembly GCA_013397975.1 of Machaerirhynchus nigripectus. NCBI lineage: Eukaryota > Metazoa > Chordata > Aves > Passeriformes > Dicruridae > Machaerirhynchus > Machaerirhynchus nigripectus. Next base: position 2,070,449 of record VZRQ01007802.1, on the reverse strand, counting down.
CATCCAGCAGGTCTTTTCATCACTTCCCATCCGCCTTGCTCCATTCTCCTTTCCTTTTCACTACCCCCAGGGTCTGCCTGGAGAAGCAAAAAAGGTCATGCTGGTGACTCAGGAGAGAAAAGCAGAATCCCTGAAGACGTGCTGAGGCTGGAAGCACTCAGAATAATGCAAAAGACTGGTGCCACAATTAATTGCTGGTCAAGCAGACTAATATGATGCAGATAAGTCTGTACCTTCTCTTCATAAATATGGCAGGAATGCCAAAATAAGTGGTGCACATAAATAATTCCAGATCCAGGGAACCAAGAGAATGATAGCAATAACAACCACTACCACCACCAGAATGTCAAATAAAACCAAAGAAACTGTTAAAAAATAAATCTGGGGTCTTCTTACCTGCTTGTTTCCTTGTTTTCCTTTTTTATTTCTTTCTTGTTTTGCTTTGTTTTTCTAGGATTAATAACATCGACTTACCAGTCCATGAATATGAACACATTTGTTCAAAACTAGTGGAAATCTGAGATAGAATTTATCACCTCCCAGTTACTCACCAGGTAAAATTTTTAGAGTCCAGCATTTTGCAAATTAAGATCTGTTGAGAGCTGGCCTTGAGGGGAAGCATTCACAACACCAATCACTTTCCTTCATACACGTGATACTAACAAAAATGAAAATGTCCCGAGTGTATTAAGGCTCTGATCAGTACAAACTTCCAAAGCCTTTTGAAATGATTCATCAAAACATTGAAATATATTTTCCTCCCATCACACACAACTTTTTGACTCATAACTGGGCCCCATATTTTCTTCAATACACTGTGCTATAACTCTTGTGATGCATAAGTTCAAAAGTAGTAAAAAATTTCTAGTTATAACAAGATCCAGAGCAACGGAGAATAAAGCAGTTCCCATTATTTGTCTTCCCTGAGAAAAGGAAATATTTTGGAAGCATCTTTTCAGACTCAGTAGATCAATCTAGACCTGTGACATTTCATAGCTAACTATTTTTTCTTTCTTTTTACTTAATTAAATTCTGAATTTTTATTCCATTGCTCGATTCAGATTGCAGTGCAACAAAGTTCTGAATTATTGGACTATTGCTCAGAATTCTGAACCATTTAAAACCCTGGCCTGGCAGCAGCACATGTAGTCCAGTAACAGATTCTGTGCTGCTGCATCATGTTCATTTTGGGACTAACTGAAAAAAAGCAGTCACATTAAATGCATCCATTTAACTTTTACTTAATTTCATTCAAGTTATCATAGTCATGACATGGTGTATTTTCTTGTTTAGCTACCCCAGCTACTTTCTGTCCATCTGCAGAAAGTTCCTACTTGAGATTGTTCTCTTTCCACATTCCCACCCCAACACTTTAGATTAAAGACCATTTTTTTCAGCACAAACAATATTCTGATGACTGACTGTGATAGGTTTTATGCTGTTGATGTTTCTCATAACCTAAACAGGTTGTAAATGTTACTCACTGCTGGAAGGTTCCCACAAAAGAAACATTAACTCTCAGTGCCCTTACAAGTTCTTTCTGTGCATTCAGCCATTTTCAGTGAAAAGCTTTGATAGTGGGGGGAAATTCTCTCAAGAAGTCAGGGCATGCATCCAACTGCATCCATTCTGGATCCAGCTTTACCTGTATTTGTCCTGCACTTCCCTCAGGATCAGAGTTGTTGTCCAGCATAACATACACTAAGTTTCATCCGGTAAAATTAGTAATTGTTCAAATAGGCAGGAGGTTACTTTTACTGACAGACTATATTAAAAGGCAATTTCAGATCCTAAATTTCTTTATAAAAACCCTAACTTATTTAGAATAATGGACAAACAACTTTACCAAGCTTTTGCAGTACAACCTTTTTGCATTCTTTGTTGTGTTTTGGGGTTTTTTTAATGTGACATCTGTAAAGACAACTAAGATGACAGTGACTTTGTCATTTTTTTCAGTAAATAACCTTTCAAAAGTAAGAGAACATAGTCTAAAAGTAAGAACAAGTTTGTGACTCTAAAAGACAGTCTAAGAGACAGAAACAACATCCGTACAAAACTTTGCAAGGCTTTGAAAAATGAAGGAAAATAGTTCATTAATGTCAAGATTTTCCCCTGATTTCTGTATATTTTCTCCCACCAGCAAGAGGAAATGAAATAAACTTATCATTTATTTCCTGGACTGTGTCTTCCCTGCCTTAAGGACCTGTGGTATTTTAAGTTTTCCATGTTTAAAACCAAAAAGTTGAAATTGGTTATTTGGGGGAAACATAATTTTAATTATTTTTAGTGGTATTAAAATGCAAAAAAATATGGATTTAAATAATTTTCAAATATACTTTTATCTCTTTTCAAATTTAATTACTATAAGAACAGTATCACTATATTAAAACCTAATTACCTTATACTCTTTCTGGCTTCATGACAATGCTCATAAAATGCTTAATATTCATGTAACATGCTACCTCACCCTGTAATATCACCATATTTATGGAAAGAAATTGTAATCCTCTTTACTGGCTCAGGTTAATTCCAATAAAATATTAAATCCATTTTCTAATCTAAATGAGTTCATTAGGAGAGGCATGGTACTGAGAATACCAAACTCTCTACAGAGTTCAGCTTCATTACATTTCAGTCCTGTGCATTTCCAGAGCTGTTGTACTACATTTATGAGGATTTATCTGTACTGTTCCAAAAACATTCATCCTAATTCTAGTCCTTCTGTGCATTCTAATCATGAATATGTTAAGTGGAAATACTACGCCAGCAGCCAATCTCATCCCCAGATGGGTTCAAGTTATGATTACAGAAGCAAATTTGCCATAAGCACTCATAAAACTGTGCCAGAGAAGAGGAAATGAAGGTTTGGAGATCCTTTTTTTTTTCCCCATTTTTTCTCTTCACCCCCTGCCTCCTTTTTTTTTTTTTTTTTACTTTTTAGTATAGTGGGGAAAAAATCTTTGCCAAGGAGGAGAAATGTCATAGTACACTTAGAGGGTTATTTCCAGCCCATGCATATGATTTACCTTGTGCTAAGCAGTGAAATGTAATGCATGGAACAACTTTAAACAATACAAACCTAACTCCTTTGACTGACACTCAGTATCTTCCTCAAGTTTAAGGGCACCTCTCCACAAAAATATTCTCACTGATCCCAAAATACAGCTAGCTCAAACTTCAGAGTGTAGGCAAAACAAGTATCTTCATTAAAAATAGTGGAAAAGATTATTTTTACCTGGTCTTCTACAGCATCACCACCAGGAGTTACTCTCTCAGATAAATTTTTTAGTTTTAAGGAAGAAATCATAAAGATGCAGACAACACAAGTTATTCTCAAATTCTTTATATTCAATTGCCATGTATTATATGTATGGACTGCCAATCAGCAGCAAAGGGTGACCTTTATCCTCAAACCTTTTTCCTTTTCTCTTCAGGAGAACTAAAACAAGATTTGCTTTGCACAGTTAATTCTGTTTTATCTCTGTCATACACCACCAGCAAGGCAAGGAAACCTTTAATGGCCATATATCTGTAGATGCACTACTGAAATATGGACAACATGGGCCAGCAGGGACCTTTTTTGATCTGCACGTGGCAGCTCTGTGCCGAATTGTGAGAACACATCTATTCTCGAGGAGAGAAACACTCCTTTAAACTCACCCCCAGAGCTGGGACAAGTAAAAGGAAATAAATTAGCTCTGCCCTTTACTTCTGAATCATAAAATCATTCATGTTGGAATAGAACGGATGTGAGTGGCTGGTTATCTGCGGGACACCCACAAGGAATGGCTTGGCCAGCTTTAGATGACTGGCCGCTGGTTGTCACTGTTGCTCCACAAAAGAGGAGCTGCAGATGCGAACTTTCAAAAGAAGTTCTCGCAGACAAAAGTTACAGACTTTTGGCTGATCCCTTTGTGTGGCCTAAGGTAAAGGCATCCACTGAATTTTAATAGCTTTCAAAGCTAGATTGTGGTGTTAAAAAAAGAGCAGCTTGTCAAACAAGAAGTGATCAGACAATTGGAATTTTATTTGTTATGACCAAAAAGCACAGCAGAGCTGAATATACACCGAAGAAAATTAAATTAAGTGCTAAAAAAAAACCCAACCAAACCAAAAAACCCACCCACATTTTAATCACAACTTTTTAATTCCCTTTTAAAGTCCATATGCAATTTAAAGGTGTTATGTTACACCAATTTAAAGCTCAACCATGCCAATACTTCTAAATACAATGCTCACCCCAAACCGATCTTATTTCACAGCAGCTCTTAGTCTCTTTCCATAATCCCTGGATATTATGGAGCTGAACTCCAACCATGCAAATATCAGTGCTTCCCCGAGCAGTATGAGTGGGAAATTTGCTTACAGTATTTACAGTTTTCAGCTACTAACACAAACCACCCAGTGGTGCTGTTCTGAGTGGCAAGCACTGAGTCAATACAGTTTCCAAGGTCAACTCATTAGTTTGAAATTGCCACGGAATCAGACCAAATTGGTTGTGAAGCTGGTCTACCACTTAGTCCCTATATTCTTCTGAGTAACTTCTTCTCTGAGGATGAAGAGATGACCAATTATTTCACTTAAATGGAAAACAATATTTTTTAAATCAGTGGGAGAAACTCGCAGGAATTCTCTGCAATTAAAGGTTGGACTTGATGATCTTTGAGGTCTTTTCCAAGCTAAACAATTCTATGATTCTATTATGTCCCGCTTTATTCTGCTAAGAGTTTTCATACAGGTATCTTATACCACAGAAATGGTTGAGTTTCACAACAATTTGCTTTGAATTTTCACTTTAACCTGGAAGAAAAAAAAAAGGGTGAAAATGTCTGGATAGAACAAAGGATACAAATTCCAGGTTGGCTCTCATGGGTTCTTGTTTGAATTTTCTTTACTTCAATGTAAATCAAGTTTTTAAAATCAAGGAGCACAATTTTACTGCCTTTTTTAAGGCATATTCTTGAAAAGAGGAAACTGAAGTTTTACTGAAATTAAAGAGCACACTTTCTCACTAATATCTCACTGCTAAATAAAACATTCACTGCTAAATAGCAGCACCTGCTAAATTAGAAGGAATATACATTTTGCTGCTGTACGTTTGTATTTCATTTAAGTAATCAGCTAAAAGGTAACTAACAGTGACAGATTAAATATACTTCATGGGTATTTCCAGAGTTGGCCATCAACACACCTTCAGATAGCTGCTCCTTGAAGCCCATTTTTTTACAGTTTTCTCTTACTTTCATTGTTTTAATGAGCTATTTGTTCATATATCCTTAGTTAAGCAAAAACTCATCTACCACACTTATATTTCTGAACTAACCAGTGCTAATTTCCCTCACAGCCAGTGTCTCTGGGCCCAGACAGCGACTCAGTGACTGCTATTTTGGCTTGCACAGACAAGTACCAATTAACTGTACAAAACCTCCCAAGTTCACAATGCTAAAAGACGTGACTTTGAGTTCAATAAGTCACAAGGCACAAAATCAATTTAAAAAGCAGAAAGCTAAAAACAGGGCTGGTAACTGATGGAATGCCCCAAGTGACTGAGAAAAGAAGGGCTAGGAGAGACCGTGACTAAGTTTTCTGTCCCATCACACACAGGGTTCTGCCTTAAGATGAGGTGTCACCTGCACTTTTTCACAGGAGCAGGGCTCCCCAAGCAATCCAGCTGTGGTACATGAGTTATTGGCTTGTTAAAAAAACCAAAACAGCACTTTGATTGTATGGCACTGTGGAATAATTGAAGAAGAGCTCATAATCTGCCCAGCATATAGGAGAGGGGATCCTTTTCTACCTTTCTGTTCTGTGCCCTGCCTCTACTTTAATACTTAATTCCTGTTGCTTGTGAAGCACAAAAGAGTCGGCAGAGCTGCAGAGAAGTATAAAATTTTGTAGTGGCTTTCAAAAGTGTCTGAGTACCCAACAGAGAGTATATTAAGGAGATTATTCAATTATTGCATAAATTGGAGTCATCTTTTGCAGCCTACTGTGATCTCAGAAACTCCATTCCTTAAATTAAAAAAAAAAAATCCTAAAAAGGTATTTTATTTGTCAGTATAATAATAGGGGCAAAATTACTTCAACCCCAGAAAGCTATTTTAAAACCCTTTGTAAAGTGTGTGAATTACAGGTTATTCACAACCTGATTACATTTCACTACGTTGTATAGTAGTTAGCTTTCTTCTGACAGTAAGGGGTTTGTAAAAATGTCCTCTTCTATTTTCAGATAGGGAGACTGAATTTCCATAATCCATCTTTTTTACTGTGATACTTTCAGTCAGTAAGGAGCTACTGCATATGGACAAAGCAACTTTTATATGTTTATTTGGAGGGACTCTCAGTAGGGGTTTATAAATACCTTGCCCAGCTGCTCCCTGAGGAGAAGGTACATCAAAACCAAGCTGTGACATCAAATTGAGAGATAAATCCACACTGAGGCAGATTTCAGAGCTGCCGAGCTCCATCCCAACAGGGAAGTGATGAGAGGCTGCAGAGTCCAGTCAGGCTCCAAATCTGGAAGCTATGCTGCCAGATTTGGGGGAAGACAAAAAAATTTTGCTGTCCAGAAACCAGAAGCAGACACCCTTGTGGCAAAAAAAAGCTGTGGTAGTTATATTATTGTGGGTGTATGGATGCTTTTCTTTTGCAGTGTTTAAGGATTTCCGTGACATGGATGACATGAATGGGTGTTTGGGATTTGGACTTGGCCTGTTTGTCCCTTCCACAAGAAAAAGAAAAGAAAAGAAAAGAAAAGAAAAGAAAAGAAAAGAAAAGAAAAGAAAAGAAAAGAAAAGAAAAGAAAAGAAAAGAAAAGAAAAGAAAGGAAAGAAAAGAAAAGAAAAGAAAAGAAAAGAAAAGAAAAGAAAAGAAAAGAAAAGAAAAGAAAAGAAAAGAAAAGAAAAGAAAAGAAAAGAAAAGAAAAGAGAAAAGAAAAGCCCCTGGAACACTAAGTGCCACTTTAGTTCAGGCTAGATCTTCATTAGCATTTTTGTCCAAGGGTATACAGACCATGATTTTATTAAATGTGGCTAATAATTTCCAGAGGCTGATTAATGACTTGATATTTTGTAAGATGTTATTTTAAAACAAACATGTAGCAAATCTTAAACCCTACTTCAGTGAAGCCATTAAGCAAATGCTTATCTATTTCACTGTGCCAGGAGCAGAGTTGGACAACTGATATACGTAAGTTAAAACTCAGATGGAAATTCAAGGATGAGGCCAAAATGAGCATAAACGCTTCTCTGACTAGGATTTTTAAAAGAAACTTCTGTTTTAAAAGAAGAGTCACAAAATTATACCTAGCAGACAATAATTTCTGTGTAAGAAAAAAAATCTGCAGTCTAAAATAACAATTAAAGACATCTAAGACTAATCACAATCTCACTGTCAATTCAGTATTGACACTGGTTTCTCAAATTGCTGATTTCCCCACTGCCCACAAAGGAGGGCCTTGAAGATGCTCAAAGGGCTGGAACTCCTCTCCTGTGAAGACAAACGGAGAGTTGGGGTTGTTCAGCCTGGAGAAGAGAAGGCTCAAGGGAGACCTTTTAGCACCTTCCAGTACCTAAAAGGGGGCTGCAGGAAAGATGGGAAGAAACCTTTCAGCAAGGCCTATTGTGACAGGACAAGGGGAAATGGCTTTAAACTGAGAGAGAGCAGGTTTAGATTAGATATTAGGAAGAAATTCTTTACTGTGAGGATGCCAAGGCACTGGAACTGGTTGCCCAGAGAAGCTGTGGCTGCCCCATCCCTGGGGTCAAGGCCAGGTTGGATGGGGCTCTGAGCAACCAGGTCTGGTGGAAGGTGTCCCTTCCCATTCCAGCTAGAAACTACCAACCTCTTAAAAGCATTTGAGCTGACATTTCAGCCAGCTTTTTGAATGCTATCTACAGAGTCCAGCCAAAATAGGTTTAGCAACCAAACTGTGTAGAAATCAGTGCAGCAGGGCAGTGAAGTGTTGAAGTAAGAGACTGCCTAGTACATATACTTCAACCTGGCAGCAGTGACTTTTAAGTAGGAGTAATCAGTTAAGCTATCAATTAAAGATGAGGCTTGACTGCGTCCACTAATGAGAAAAAACAAGGTATCATTATGAGTTGTCAGTATATTACTATTTATTTTCTGTGCAAAAAAAAAATGCTTCTCCAAATGGCACAAGAGGGAGCAAAGGAGAAACAGACTGTATGGAGATGTAGGACTGAAAATGAGGTAGAAAAAGCCTGGCAGCCACTTGCATGTCTCATTATGTGCTTATTGTTATTTATAAAAGATGCTTTGTTCTGCACTTTGAGACCATTTCCCACTATTCAGGAACAGAAGCTCTACTGCAAATTTCTTGGAGGAAAAGAACCACACAACCCAACAATAAATACTGCATGATTTTCCTCATCAAATCAATCTGTTTTGGGAGGTGGCAGTCAGGTTAACCACCACTCCTACCTGATCTTCCCAGAGCTAAATTATGCCTGAACAATGAAGGCACAGGAGAAACCATCACTAAGATGGTCACAGAGCTCTCTTTGCAATGAATTCATTGATGTGAGAGGAAAAACACACAATCAAAGGAGGGGGGAAGGGATGTTGCATTGTCAGACAAGTTGAACTCTAAGCAAGAGTTGATTAATTTTATAGATTTAAGCCCTTAATATTTTCTTGCAATTAAAAGTGATTTCTGAGATATAATAGTAACAAGTCAGACTCTATCACAGTTTTCCTTAAATCCATTAGAAATTGTTATCTAAAACAAGGAAAAAAAGTCTAATTATATGACTACCTGCCTTCTCTATTTTCCAAAACCAGCTGTTCTTCAAGATTCTTTTTTTACTTATTAGGTATAAGACAACCTAGCATAACAAAAAACAGTTTTAGAAAGCATTTTAATATTTAACTACAGTAACACATTGAAAACTGTGGATTCTTTGGTATCCTGCTGGTTATTGAAATTACCTGGTTTAGATATTTATGAAAATTTACCTGTGATTGTTACTCATTTGGGGGTTGGTGTTAGGTTGGGGGTGTTTTTCCCTATCCCCTATAAAATGTCAAATACACTCAACTGTGATTTTGTACAGTCACGTGATATTGCATTTTCCCTATTAATAGATGTTTCTGTTTTTTTCCGGTAAAAATTATTCATATAATTGTGAAGAACCAAAGGAGCTCAATACTTCATTGTGAGGTGATTGTTCTTCACCAGGACCCTACCAGATTCCACTGAAATGTAATATTACTTTTGATATTGTCTATAAAATCAGTATTTACCATCTAGAGCATGAAAAAGAACCTCAAGACAATATACTACCTCTACCAGCTGAGATTTGTTCTCCTATATTAAATTAATTTATGAATAATTCCCATCCACTTGGGATTCACTCTGAAAGAAATTCCAAAGGGAACCAGCCCAGAGGGCCAGAAATAAAAGGAAACTCTTAAGCAGGCAGAGCAGAAATTCAGGCTGCAGTGGGATTATCAGAGTCTTTCTTTGCTGAACGTACCTCAAACCTCTGCCTCTGCTGGCCCAAGGATGGTCACAAGGTGCAAAGGCATCCACCCAGGTGTAGAAAAGAGAGAGGAAAGTGAGTGAAATTCCACACAGTAATTGGAAATTTTAAAACTGTGAGAGGAAATCAGAATCCAGTACTTTAATTACCCTTTATGACTCCATCTAGACTCAGGAGCATTTTTTTTTTCTTGAAATATTTCCTGTGGACTTATTTAAAGGTGACACTGTCTGTGGAGTATGAAACTCAGTCTGGAGGCTGATGGTGATAGAGCTTTAGCCCATCCACGTGGCCTCGGCAGGCCCCTGCACCTGGAGCACCTCTGACTCCAGATCCCTTTTTCCCTGCTGTGTGCACAACGAGCTCTTCAGACACATTACAAACACCAGACACCAATCTCAGCTTCTTTTTCCAGCTGCTGCCGCAGTGCTAACTCCAAAAGCAACTTCAAAAAAATGAAATATTCTTTTCACCTATTGCTCAGCAGCTCTCTGAGGCTTCCCAGGTAAGATTTGAGACTCAAAAAAGCAAACTAGTCTAGCAAAGCCTTCTAGTTTTTGATCTTTGGCAATTCTAGCTACATATTTTATTAGAATACTGAATTATATAAACCCATCAGCTCATGTTTATTTTCATGATTTTTTTTAAAGTGATTGACACTGTGGTAGGATTAATTTAAAACATTAACCTTCTCAAAATACTGGTCTCCTACAGAAAAAAACCCAACCTGCATATGACATACTACACGTGCTACACAGTGATATGTCTTACTGTGCAAAAAGATACATCCCAGGAAAAACTAGAAAAAGCTAGGCAAAATGTAACCTGAATATTTGCTCAGATGGCACTCGCAAGGTATGTGCTAAAAATCAGAAGCCAGACTTAGTGGCAAGCTTCTGAAAACTTGCACAGCTCTGATAAGAAAGGACATCTTTCATAAATATTCATTAAAAATTACCTTTTCTGGATCATGAATTTTTCAAGCAGACACTGGTTTGACCTCTGCAAGGAACAAAACCCAGCCCACAGCAGAATGTCTCCATTCTCTCACAAAAAAAACCCCCAAAACAAACCCACAAAAAAACAAGCAAAAAAAACCCCTGACTTCTCTTGTTCAGCATCTACTTTCTTCTACTACATGAGGCCCTGGGTCAATTAGCTTTGCAATCCAAGCATCCAAGCATTACTATAAAATTCAAATTACAGTCTTTAAATTCCAAAGTGTTGCCTTCTTATTTTCTTGAAAAATTGATTGTGAGACAAGAAAATGATTTGCATTTTAAACAATTTTCTAATCTAGCATCACCATTCCTCACACATCTTTCAGTGCAAACAAGACAGTTGTAACTGGTAATCTTATAGCACTTCATTGACATCTCCTGAGCTAGGAAGGCTGGAATACATCTGTGAGTCTTCTCAAGCTGCTTTTTCCTGCTGGAAACTGGGGGCTCCCTTTGCACAGCTGTTAGCCCACCAGGTAGAACATGCAGATTATTCAGTGCCATTGTTGACTGGCAAGAGAGGTACAAAAGGGTGCTGGGATGGCTAAACTCAGGTGTGCTGTGCTGAACAGCCCCTGACTGGCTGTGATTTCTCCCCAGGGACTGTTTCACAGGGGCGTTTGAATCTAATCAGCTAATTTCTGGTATAGACTTGCCATAACCTTTTTAAACAACCTTAATTTTAAACCATCATCATAACACCGGCAGCCTCAGCTCTTTTGCTGTTCACCTTTACCCTAACATCTTGACGCACGGATCAAAACACCACCAGCCAGTGCAGGCAGAAGCAGTGGGCTTTATACCTCAGCTCCATACACAAGCTGGCCCAGAAAAAGAGAATTATCCCTTGTAAGAGTATTTCAACTTGACTGGTCAAAAAAAGAGGGAAACGTCATGCTTTGTGCATCTTCCTGTAGAACCATCATCATCATTTCTCCTTAGAATCTCATTATTTGGGGGTTACTTGAAAACTAAGGATGGAAATGAGAGATTTCCTTGTATGATTTCTCCTAGTCATAGGAATCTGAATGGGAGATGTGTTAAGCAAAATATAAGAGACACTCTCTCTTCAGATGCTCCATTCAATTCCTCCTCCCCCTCAGCTCGTAGCAGGAAAACCCTGTGAACATAGATCTAAATGTAATAGAACCATAGCTAACAGGATAAAAATTAGGAAGCTGCAAACTTTAAATTTTGGCATGCTTTTATAAAATTCTGCTTACCACACCGTTCTCAAACACCATAATTCATTTAAGCAAAACCGCATGATTTATTGCTTAAGATGAACATAAAATCCTTGCAGTGCACAAGCTTATTTGGACATGCTAGCAGGGTTTAAGCTGTGTATTCACAAGAGCTGCTGCAACAAAAAAAAACTTACATGGGGAGAGGTGGAATTGTGTCTATCTCGAGTAGCAGGGTAGGAGCAGGCATACGGCTGCATCAGCACACTACAACCTAGGCACAGTAATAGCTACATGCTAAAAAATGATTGAAAAATGTTCAGCGTGGGAGGGGACTTTTAGAAAATTTAATCTTGCTTTCTGAAGTCTTTGTTCTTATGTGCATTTTTCTAGTTTGCCCATGACAGGAAAAAAAAAGTACTGTCTGAATGCCAAAAGAGAGTGGTTTGTTTGGTATAGAAGACAGAAATGTGTCAGAGGCTTTTATTACATTTTACATGTTGCTGCTTATGTGCAGAGAGAGCGAGAGATAGAGAGGAAATGAAGCAACCCAGTTGCCAGAGAATCAAGATGTGGCAAATAATATATGCTCCCCCTTTCAAAGGCAAGGTGCATATACACATATAGGCTATTCATTGTGAACAACAGAATTGCTATTTGCCTATTTCAAGTGGAATCCAAATGTGCCAAGCACAGCAAGAATACTGAGAGCAAAGAGTGCTTAATATTCTAGCCCAGCTCACTGAAAAAAGCACTGAATTGACAGAGCAGTGTTCTGTAGAGCAACATGATGTGTCTGCTTTAAATGGAGAATAATGGATTTAAGTTTAGTGCAGAACTAAAGGGCTCAATTACTATTCATGAATTCTGAAATGTTCTACTACAGAAACTCCTTTTGCATGAAATGTTCATCAGAATCAATGTGTGGAACTACAAAAAGTAAACCTTGCCCCCTCACACAATACAGTACTTACCTAGATTTGTGCATTTACAAAGAGCATTGCTGTGGCATTTATCTAAAGCCACCTAGACTACAGAATAAACTATTTTAAATGTGCTTCAGAGGGTTGCTGTAGGGAAAGCTGCTCTACTAGTGCCATTTTTTGTTGCTTTTGGACAACTGCTTCACCGTTTGCCTACCCTGAGATGGGACCAGTGCTTCAGGAAAGCTGTTTTCAGGAGGTCTCAAGGGACCCTTTTGGGCAGCAATGAGAGAAGGCCAGTTTGCAAGCCCTTTGAAGGGTTTCTCTAACACAGCTGGATTTTTGTTACAAAGTGCATTAACACCAGGAGTTCCAGAAATCTTTTTTTGTTCTTTCCTTAAATATTCAAAACCTCAATCTTCATTCATCACAAAGTCAGAACCAGCACTTACATCCAGTACAATTCAGCATTTCACTTGAAATACAGGGTTTATCCCACAACTCAGAAGACTCATCAGCTTACACAGGTTTAGTCTGTAAAATTTTTAGGCAATATGGAGTTTGATCAGTTGCTAAAATGCAGTCAGAGAATTGTCTTCTCTCTTGTGTTGCATATACAGGTATGTAGTGATGTCTCATGAAATTATTCTTGAAATCCAAGCACATGACCCTTCAGATATCGTTGCCCTTTGCAGCTCGCAGTACCCATTATAATTAGGACTAATCACAAGGAAAATTTCTGCTCAGAATGAGAAAAAAAGTACTGCAACATGTCTTTAATATAAGATGTTGTTGGCATATCCCCTCTAATTTGGTTCAAGTAATAATCTCACTTAAGAATTGATACATCTTGTATTTCTTTGTAACAAAAGGCCAAATTAATCATCTCTTGGCTTGGGAAACATCTGCCATTCAATATCTATTAGCATATAAAGGATGACAATTCTTCAAACACTTGTGTATCCTGCATTATAATTGAGATTAGCACAGGATTTTTTGTTTGCTTGTTTATTTCCCCAAAACACTGTCTTTTAAAGAGTGGAAGGTTTGGTGTGTTTTCTGAATGTACGGATGACTGTCAGTCCTGAAGGGCTTCCAGGGGCTTTGTGTTAACAAGCTCCTTCTGTTTGCATATTCTATCCCTCAAAATAGCACATGTATAATTTTCTCATCACTGTGTGCCATCTGGAGTATGCTGCTCGAACTGCAGGCTGAAAATAAGGGCTAGGGACTATTTTCATTGCATATATCTGGCAATATTATCTATTTCAGGGCCTTTTTCTCGTATAACATATCTGAAGTTTGGTTAGGACTTTGCCAGCATTTACAGCACAGTAGGAACTTCATTTGGGAAATCAGGTGGTTTTTCTACCCTGTCTGCTGTCCTTTTCCTTCACAGTGAACTAGAATCCAGGAGAGATGAAACCCAAATCTGATACCTTCCCCTGAATTTTCGTGATACCTCGACTAAGTAGCACAACCTGTGAACAAAACCAGCCATGGCTGCTGATTTACACTTCCAGTTCTGAAGAATTAAAGGGAAACTGAAGTAAAAAAACACTGACAAAGAAATTGCAGTAAACTGATGACAGTCATCCAGGGTCACTTGACAAAGAAACTTGAAAGCTGTGTTAGCTCCCTTTCAAGTTTTAAGTCATGTTTTGAGGAAGAAGGCCAAGAGCAGGTCTGGAAATAACTACAGGAGCAGAGATGTCTTTACTAATTGCAAGTTCATCTGAAGAAGGAAACTTCACAGGAAAAAAGGCTTCCGCTGCCAGGGAAATGCCACAGGGAATGAAACCCTGACTCCTTAAGCAGCCACAGCCTAAGGCCAAAGAACAGAAAAAGCAGACACATGATACACTCTCATCCCCTAAATGAGCTCTACCTTTCCTTGCACTAAGAAGGAGCTCTTTTTCTTCTTATATTTTTTTTTTTTACTTCTTTTTTCTTTTACACATAAAAATCTATGAATGTCTTAATTTGTATCAAAACCAGGTATTTCTAAAAGGTGAAACTGCAGTGTACCTGAATTGCTTTGGCACACCAGAGAAGGTTGGGTTGGATCTGGGTATCTATGGGAGCTGGATCCAAGATCCTGTTTTCTAAGGGTCTCATTGACCCATGGTGTGGGAGCCAAGCTTAGAAATATTGTGAGGATGTCTTTGTAGCTGAGCTTCGGCAAGGCTGTATGGCAAAGAGGTTCAACTAAAATTTTAATGTTTAGAGAGGCTAAACTTCAAAATCTCAAAATGCATTCATCGCAGGAAATCAGACAAAAGGTAGAAAGTCAGTTCAGTATGACTTAGTTCCTTCAGCAGCTGAGAAAATATGAATTAGAGGAGGTAGCTTTTGCTCTCCACACTGAAGTACTGAATAGGGACTGCTGTGTTACCTTGAATTCTTTAATGCATCTTGGTTAAATAGTGACAAAGACTAGACTCAGACAATTTCTTTTATGCAATCTAATGTCACTGGGCTACAGTTGCATTTACTTTAGGTAGCAAAATTTATCAGGGTTCATCCGTTTGAAACAGTATAGATTAACTCTGTTGCCATAGAAACATATGATTTTGGCATAGCAAACACAAGAACAGTACATGGAGCCTGGTATTTCACTTCTACTAAGGACTATCAGCTGATTATTCAAGGGATGATTATAATAAAACACATACCATATGCACCTTTTCATAAATTTGAGACTATTAAAACAGAGCATTCTTGGAGCTACCAAAAAGTAGTGCAAAATTACCTCATATTATTCTAGGCACACTGAAAAGCACAAAAATTTCAGTAATTAAATGTATGCAAGTATATTAACTTTCTGTCATATAAAACTTCTGATTTTTTTTTCCGACAGATAATTATTTCAATTTATTTAGACATCTTTCAGACATCTTCAAGCGAATTTTATAAATGAAAGTGTACCTTCTTGCAAAAAACAAAGTTAAATTGCGTGTTAAATCATATTAGTAGCTCAACCATTTTTCTCTTATACATCCTTAACACTTTCAGTGGTCTTCGAGTTTTCTGTCTTCCTACAAATTTATTTAACGTTATTTTTCTGATAGCAGTGTCTAAGGGAATTTCCTTTCTTGACCCATCTCTTCACACGTGGGACACAGAGAAACTGGCAGGTGTTTAAACCAGAAGCAGACATTTGTGGAATGTGGTCCAACATTTTGTACAACAGAGGCACTGACCCCTGTTTCAGCCATTCCTGTGTGGAATTCAGCTCACAGCTGAGCGACACCGCAGCTTTCAGACACACACCCACTCCCAATTTACAGCTCTGGGTCAAAGATGAAGTAGCACACACCTTTCCAACCTGTTCTACTGGTTAATCACTTTAAATATTTTGAATCTTAGTACTAGTTTGAACTTAACTACCTAGTTTTCAGAAATCGCAAGTTTTTATATCTTCAGCTGGCAAATTTCAGAGAAACACACCATTAACCATCTTCTTAATGGCTAACCGGTTAGTGACTCAAAAAAACTTTCTTATTAACAGTTTTATCCAAATAAATGGCTCAAATATATTATAAAGTATATGCAAAAAAGATTAAGCCAGTTCAGTTTTTCACTTTTCAGATTGTCATTTTGGATTGCAAGCAAAATTTAAACAAGTATACTCTAGAAAGAATTAGATACTGGTAACAGTATTCTGTGAAACTGGATTCTACATTTTAATTCTGGAAAGCCTTCATATTAAAGGGACATTCATTCTAATAAGAAATCTAACTCAGAAACTGCAAAGTTTTGAGACAATCGTCGCTGAACTAAACATATTTTTTCACCCCATATTAGATGTCACTTTCTTTTCTCCTTGGTAAACCACATCAGTATTAAACACAGATGAGAGCTCACAAGTGATCACAATTACACCATCTCTATTTTTGTGTGCACAGTCCTTTGTTACTCTTCTTATTTAGGAGCTGTGGTTGGGAAGCTGTATGTATTATATAGCTCTCATTGCAAGTACAGGAAACATAAGGCACACAAAATGTTTTAAAACGTGCTACACTTTTTAAGCAAGAAAATTCATATATATAAATAACTGTGGTTCCACCTGAACTCAGTGACTGTTACGGAGAATATATTCTGTTTAATTCTATTGTTATTTGGGGCCTCAGCAAACAAAATACCAGTAGATCTTTAAGATATATTCGGCCTTAGTAGGAGACTGGAAATGTACGTTATTTAGAAGGCTTTTTTTGACAGGTGGCTTTTTGATAGGATAAAATCTCTTTATTCTAAAGAAAAGTTTTTATTATATTGAACATTTTTCTTAATATTGTAGGCTGCCTACAAAGTATTTTTGTTTCATGCCCCCAAAATCTTTCCAAAATAAGTTGTATTGTGGTGGAATGGTCTCATCCAAGTGCCAGATTCTCACCCAGCTGTTTTCATTTGCTCTCCTCAAAAGGACAGTGGGAGAAAATATGACAGAAAAGCTCATGGGGCAAGATAAACATCTTATCAGTATCCACTGTGGACAAAACAGATTTGACTTGGGGGATATTGATTTAACTTATTGTTAATCAAAATAACTTTGGGTTGAGAGCATCAAGGACAAAAAAATAAAGTAACACCTTCAGAACCTTGCCCAGGCTCAACTTCACTCCATCATTCCCACTCCTCTACCTTTCCCAACACAAGCAGAGCAGGGGAAGGGAATGGGGGCTGTGGTCAGTCTGTCATAACTTCTCTCTGCTGCTCCTCCTTCCTCACACTTTTCCCTTGCTCTGGCATGTGGACAGCCAATAGTCATTTTTGACTAACCACTTTTTAGACACACTCATGATATATTAAAAATACAGACTGAAGTTTGATCAAGTTCAGATTTAAAAACAAGGTGATGCTAAACAAATTTTAGAGCAGACCTGTCAGAACCCATACATATGTTTCTTTAGAGCCATGTTTTGCTTTCACATGCTTTTCTACCTCACAGTTGTGTGCCATGTGGGTATGCTGCATCCTTCAATTCACTGAGGCATCTTTTAAACTAGATCAAATTAAGTTCTTCAGGACCATTCCTCTGCCATTATCTCCAAGCATGCTACCCACGGCACCTCTTAAATCCAGGCAGTTAACACAGCCAACATGTATTTCAGAATGTGACAAAAACCAACCAACCCACCAAACACAGCTGCTGTATTCCATCAACAGGACAAAACTGATTACTTTGATACAGGAAAGCGTTTCACCAAAAATAAGAAAGGACTGCTTAAAAAACAAGCAAGCAAAGCACCTACAAAGTGGATCATATCACTATTTAGCTACAGAAAATGTGAGGACTGAAATGATTTGTCCTTACAAAATATTATGTCCTTGCAGACAGTTCAGTAGTTCACAACAGGAATTGCTCTACAGTTTGTTTTTCACTCTGGTTGGAACCAAATAGATCTGTTGTGCATCAGCAAAAACAACTACCTTTTTCTAAAAGTTTTTACTATCAGTTATTACTTACCAATTATCAGTTGTACCTGTACCCCACAGCAGCACTGGGTCCCCATTGAGCTGCGCAGGCGGCCACCTCCCAGGCTGACATCTTCCTAAATCAGTCTCACTGGCAAAGGGACAACTCACAGGTAAAACACAATTCCTGTAGGAAACCTACCACACAGGAGACAATTAGCAAGGGTTTGAACCGGTGACCTCCAGAACTTCCATTCCAACCTGACTCTTTCTGCATTTCTGACAATGATTTTCCCTGGCAGAACAACTCCACTAGTCACAGGCAGATGCATCAGTAACTATCCAGGCACCTCTGAACCTATGCTGTTCCAGAAAATGTCCAGGCTCTGACTAAATATGAAGATGTCCCTAATGATGCTGCTGGTAAGTGTCATTCAAAATAATGAAGAGAGGTTTTTGAAGGGGGATTCTGCTTCATTTTACTGTTCCTGTTAGGCTCAGGACATGCTATCACCAAAACTGCTGCGATAAACTTCGGTAGACTTAAAATAAACTTTTGTTAAAATTGTCCTTTTCTGCTACTCATTTTCTCAGTGGGCACTCTTTACCACCACAAAAGCTTATTCAATTAGGTTTGATTTTCAACAGACATATAGCACATGTGACTGCCAGCTTCGTGCTCCCTTGCTGTCAATTACCATAGTCACAGAAAACCTGATTTGTAAATTTTCTTAGAGGCCTTTATATTTTGGAATAAAATTATTTCTCTCCTCACTGTTTCCCAACCTCTTCTCCATAGACAGTGAGTTGGGGTACTGAAAAGCTGTCTGAACACAGTCCTGGGCAGCTGGTTCTTGGTGGCACTGCTTGAGCAGGGTGGGTTCGACCAGATGACCTTCAGCTATCCCATCCAACCTCAACCATTCTCTAAATCTGTGAGTTTGGAGACAGGACACTTCACATCCCGTGAGGACTTATGCCATAGGACTTTCAGACTCTTAAGGGGTTGAGGTACGCTGGTTTCCACTCTCATGAAAGGTAAAAGCACTGAACAAACAAGTTTAGCAATACACTCAGGCACCTGTGAGTCAGAACATCCAGAAGCATAAATTACTGCCATCTAAATGCATTTAAACTCATAACCAGAATTAAAATGCTGTTACTTCAGTCAACATGCAAAAAACATTTTTGTGTTTTCCAGGAGAAATTGCTTATAGGGAGTTATATTTGTTAAAGTCACTTCAAGCATTCTCTGAGAGTCATAAAAAAAAGAATACAAGTGACATTTCTCTGGCTTCTATCCATAAAACTCTCTATTGATCTTGATTAATCTTTAGATGCTACCCTTCTTTTGAGGTCACAAACTTAACAGAGATATCTGCATTACTATACTGTGGTAAACTACTAGAATCCATGTAATATCTTGTGGTTTTTTTAAAAAATATTGCACCTTGCCATGGCAAGATCCAATTACCACACTGACCAGATTATTTTGTAAATGTTTGAGTTGATTTTTCAGTTCAATCTGGAACATAAATAGAGCTGATGGATGTACACAAGAATTACTGCAAATTAAATCTTTTACTTTTTTTCAAACCTTCTGGAAGGAAACATTTTGTGCAATAATAATTCTATAATTTCATTTTACAAGAAACATCTGGGAAAATTACTTTTAATCTATGTGAAACCATACACCTAGTGTTGTGAAAATGGCCAAAAAAAAATCTATAGTTCTTTATTTCCAAAGAAACCACTTTTGTTGCTGATGTGTTTAGCAGCATGACTGACAAAACTCAGGAAAAGGAGACAGATAATGGCAGATATTCTCAGTCCATTTATAAGTGAGTACATATGCATCCAGCCTCGCAAGAAAGTCCTTCTGCCCTTCCAACATCTCATTTTAGATAATAATACTTGTACACTTTCTTCACACTAAATTAAAAAAAAACCAAAATAAGCTTAGTAAATTTAACACCTGTAGAATATTTAAATGTCTAAGATTTGAACTCCTTTACATGTCCTTCCCCATGAAGTATTTACTTTAAGTCTTGGCTATGCAGCTCTGATTTATCTGTTGAGGTGGGCGCAAAAGTATTCATACAAATATATGTGGCTTCTCTTGCTGGCCCTGCAGCAGCCAAAGTATAAAATGCATCAGTCCTACATGACAAATTCCATCTCTGGGGGTTTTTTTTGACAATATCCAAACATCTTCACCAGGAACGAGAGGGGGAAGAAGCACACAATAATTTTTATTTGAGAATGAGAATACTCTCAAGCTGAGAGTCCAGATGCTTCTGGACCTCTTCCCACAATGATATCTTTTCAATGGAGAAATCATAATAAATTTTTTTAGACTAAAATCAGGATTCCATAGGATTTATTCTGAGGTGATTGTGGCTTTCTACTCTTTTGGTTCCCTACAGCAGTATCCCAAGTGATTTGGGAATTAATTGAATTGCTGAATGACAAAAAATGTATTATTGAATGACAGAAATGTAGTTAAGTTTGGGAGACTTGTGCGCCCTTTCAGAAATTTAGATGAAAATATGAATTTAGGGCCTTTTTGCAGGTTCTCTCTTTTGTTTCACACAGTATTTCTCTCAAAGGGTGCTTGTTAGAGCAGTGCTCCGTGTTCTGGCCCCAGGTCCCTCAGGAGCTCATCAGTGGTCCTTCAGGGATCAATGGAAGACTTTTACTTAACTGTGAAACTGAGCCACCATTTACAAACAGGGACCTGGCAGGACAGGAGAGGTCGTTTCCAGGGAGGTTTAAAGTGAAAAGAAAGAAATCAATACCTGGTTTTAAAAATAACTCTGTTCAGAGAAGAGAGGAAACAATCATACAATGGGACATTTTTTAATTGTTTACTCTGTGTGTTACAGTAGCAGGCAGCAAGTACAGAATTTTATATGCCTCACATGAAGCAGAAGACATTTTTCCCGATGGAAAACAACACCAATAAGTCACATAATAAATTTTAGCATGTTCCAGAAAGACCAATAATTTTAAAGAAAGGAAAAAGTATATAAGAAAAATTGGAAATAAATTCTAAAAACCATGCAAATTATCAGCTCCAGTTTCAAACTTTACCCCATTGAGTGAGTTATCTTATTTTGACTTTGTTTTTCATTGAGCATTCATTTTCATTCTCACAAGTTTACATTAAATGGTTTGTGTTTATCTGAAATGGTTTGTAGAATCACACTATAACCAGCTATTCAGCCTGGAGGCAGTGGTGGGGAGCAGCAGTCAGAACCAGGCTTTCACAGATTAAGCAGCTCGCACCTGGTTGCGTGAATTCTGACAAGTGCAAAATGATTCACAGCTCTCATTTTGGAAAATCAAGTCATCTCTGTTTCCAATTCCATATCCTCCTGAAATTTAAAAATCCACTGTTAAATGCCTAACTTGCCCCCAAATTCAAGAATCTGCCCATACCGTTCCTCAAATTATGGCAGTATACTTGAAACCTGTGATACAGACATGAAAAGGCAGGGAATGTATTAAAAAACTAATTTATTTTTGAGATCTTAGCATAAGTTAAAGCTTGCAGGGAAGAGAGGATCAAAGATCCTTGCAATGACACCTTCAGTAAGGTCAAGCAAGACCCCCTGAACTGCTGCTCTGCTTGGCTCCAATAATCCAGCTGGCACGTGGTTTTAGCATGACCTCTCTGCCACACGCAGGATTCATTGCAACTGGCTAATTTAAACTCCATTAAAAACACCTCCTAAGTATCTTACATATAAAAGACTGTTCCCCATGACCTTTTCTGCCTCTGCAAGAACAGTTTCTATTGACTATTTACAAGTGTCTTATCTCTGTACAATTTAATCAGTTTTGCAGCAGAAACCCCCTGGGGCATTGTCGGAAGGAAGGTTCAGATTTTGCACCAAAGATGCTGATCACCACATTTAAGGACAAAATTCAGTCTGTGCACAACAAATCCAAAGAACTTCTGTTATTTGTTTGGATTTTTTTTCAGAAGTCTTCATTGAATTTATGTAATTAAAATATTTATCAAAACATCATCAGAATACAGCTGCTAAAAAGCACCTGTACCTGAGAAAACAAAGTATTTCTGCAGCAAATGCAGCAGTTGCCCACAAAGCACAAGAGAAATTTTTTCACATTGCCAATTTCATCTTATACTACTTGTTATTTTTTCACCTTTTTGAGAACTTCTATCCTCTTTATCACTGAAGAAAAACACAAGGCACGTAAAATGAAACCACTGTAAATTAGCATCGGTGTTAATATTTAACAACAGTCACAAATTCCTGGTTGTAGAGCTTTCTTCTTGTCTTTTGTTTCAACAACCAGCAAAATGTTAGCTAAAGCACAACAAAAACAAGCAAAAATCACCCCCAAAATCCACAGTGAAACCAACTGAAACAAAGCCAAAATGGGAAAGAATAGGGGGGAAAAAACTGCTGTAACATCAACAACAACCAAACAAACACCTGAGTAAAGATTCCTAAAATACTGAAGGGTCGTAGAAGTCTCATCCCATTTTCAAAAGGCACAAAGGAGAAGCAGTAAGGACTCAGTGAATTTAAGGAAGCATACATTTTGCAAGGGCATGTGGTGGTAGATCAAGGGATTCAAACTGAAAGAGAATAGGTTTAGATTATTTTTTTTAGATTTTAGGTTTGTTTTTTGGTGGGTTTTTTTTTTTTGCAGAACACCGCTTCTACTTTTCCAATGCCAGAAAATGAGAAAGGAAATAGACAGGAAAGGTTTTTCTTTATCTTGGCAATCAAACTACACAGTTGCCAAACAAATCTGTATTTTCTACTCCTATGAAAACTGCCAGTATATCATGGTTAACTCAACTGTACAGATAATTGGCCTTAGGAGACTGGGAAGGCTGTTTTGAGAAGGCTGCTGCTCTCACTGATGGATTTTAGCAACATGACAGAGACAAGCTCCTGCATCTTTCAAAACTTTTCTGTCATCTGTGTGTTAAGTATTGCAATAATTGTCTTTGTTTTGTCCATTCTAAATTTGTATGTATTGTTATTTTGAGGCAAAAAAGAACAGATTCACGTGGCCTTCCTGGTGCAAAGAAACCACTGAGCCTCCTGCAAGGGCTGAAAGGAGGGAGCAAATGCAGGGACAAGAAGAATGATGTTGAAATTTAGAAAATATTGGGAGAACATGACGCAAAAAACCTGCTGTTACTTGATCTCCCAGAGGGAGCTGTGTAGAGTTTGCTACAATTAAAAGCTGGCTAAAATCCAGCCTGGAAACACAGACCTTTCTGCAAGGACGCTGAGGTTGGGGCAAAATTTGGATATAAAGCTTTTACTCTCCTTTTCTGCTTAACCTGGCTTGTCTGGCTTTCTCGCTCTAAAAAGTTAAACCAACTAGTTTATAGTCTAAAACCCCATGAATTTTCTTTAACATAAAAATCTTTTGATCTTCCTTGGGAAGCTCATTCTCAGGAAAAAAAAAAAAAAAAGAAGAAAGAAGAGGTCTAGACAGGTCCACCTGCTTGTTTGGGGCCTCATCACAGTTATCTATCTTCCTGTATTACCAGGCACAGAGCAGCTGTCAGTGGTGACCCTCGGTCCCTACAGGCCCTGCCAGGGTACGTCTGGTACAAGAGAGAAGCAGAAGGACAAATATAAAAACAGAACAGAAGAGAAAGATGAGGAGTGAAGGGAATATGGAGCTATGCAATCTGGGAAGTGCAGCAGACAACTAGAAGAAATTCATGTAGGAGCTTTGTCTACTTAGGAAATCAGGTAGAGACACACTAAAGAAAACTCTTTTCTCCTAACATAACCTTTCAGATAATCAAAAGTTGTTTAGCAGTCTATAGATGGATCAAAGAAGTGAAAACCAATTACCAGTTTAGCCTATAAAATCTGAAAACATCTCTCTCTAAAAGAAGTATTTTAGAAAGTGAAGAATTTCATCTGAGAACTCCAGGAGAGGAAGAAACTTGCGTAGGAAACTTGTGAAAATTTTTCAACAAATCTAAAATCCACTCAAAGTCCTGTTGAATTAGAGAGCTTACAAAAACATAAACTGAGGTCAAACAGTAATGGTATTAGAAATCAGGATCTGAGAAAGAGAGTGCTTTGATATCTTAACTAATATTAATAAAATTAATAAGGGATTAATTAATTAATAAAAGAGAGCAATTTCATAAAGAATAGAATGAAAATGGACATTAAATGATGGCCCTGGCTATTAAATGTCAGGGCTTTTTGAACAGGAAAAGGAAAACAGAGATGAAGTCTAAAGAGAGAAATCTGCAAAATGCTACTGGAATGACTTGATATAAGATAGCACAAAAGGTTACTCAAAATCTTGACAAGGAAATAAACCTGGAGCAGTACTGTATGCTTGGATGGAGTCATTATACTTGAAATGAAAACATTTTGCAGACGTCTGCAGTCAAAGAACTGAAACTACCTAAAGAGAAACAAAATATGAGTCATGTGCACAGTGAACAAAACTCTAAATTCCTTTATAGGAACTGCTCAAGAGAAATCCACATTCAGAGGTTGTACTTACAGCTTTAAATAGGAAAAACCTTCATGACATACAGTTTACACTGATAAATAAGTTAATATGATAACTGTAGTTCCTTAAATAAATGGTTTTGATAGAAAACAGGATCATGCCTAACAACCATTTATGTTAAAGCTGACACCTTGGTGGGGGTGAGAACAGACTGTGGACTACAACTTAATTATGGATGTAGAACCTGCATTAATATATGCAATTTCAAGTGTATCTTAAAACTCAAGATTAAGTACATGCATTTCACAAGCCTGTAAAAACAAATGTGGGGAGAATCATAGAACCATAGCATGGTTTGGATTAGAAGGGATCTTAAAGATCATTGAGTTTCTGCTACAGGCAGAGATACCTTCCACTGGAGTATGCTGCTAAGAGCCCCATCCAACCTGGCTTTGAACACTTCCAGGGATGTGACACCAGCAGCTTCTCTGGGCAACCTGTGCCAGTGCCTTGGCATCCTCACAGTAAAGAATTTTTTCCTAATATCTAATCTAAATGTACTCTCTTTCAGTTTGAAGCCATCCCCCCTTGTCCTGTTGCTAAATGCTCCTGTGAATTATCTCTTTCCATCTTTCTTGTGGGCTCCCTTCAGGCACTGAAAAGCCACAATTAGGTCACCATGAAGCCTTTTCTGTTCCAGACTGAACAAACTCAATTCTCTCAGCCTTTCCTAACAGAAGTGTTTCACCCCTCTGATCATCTGGTTGGCCTCCTCTAGACTGGCTCCAACAGGTCCTTCCTGTGCTGGGACCCCAGAGCTGGATGCAGCCCTGCAGGTGGGGTCTCAGCAGAGCAGGGCAGAGGGGCAGAATCCCCTCCCTGCCCTGCTGCCCACGGGGCTTTGGATGCAGCCCAGCACACGGGGGGTTCTGGGCTCCCAGAGCACAAGGCCGGGGCATGTCCAGCCTCTCACCCCCCAGCACCCCCAAGTCCTTCTCCCAGGGCTGCTCTGGGTCTCTTCATCCCTAGCCTGGATCGATCCCTGGCATTGGCCTAACCCAGCTGCAGCACTTTGGAGNTTGTTAAACCTCATGAGATTCCTAAGGAACACTTGCTGAGCGTGTCCAGGTCCCTCTGGATGACATCCTGTCCTTCAGGTGTGTCAACAGCAAATTTGCTCAGGGTGCTCTCTATCCCTCCATCTATGTCATTAATGAAGATTTTAAATAACACCAGTCCCAGTGTGGAGCCCTGAGGGACACCCCGTGTCCCTGAGAAAAGGCTACCGGTAGCTGGCCACCTGAGGTAATTTTTGCAGACACAAGCGAGTACGCATATGCTACTCAGAACAGCTAAAGCTGAAAGGGCAGGAAAGAGTGAATCTTTTCACTTTGCTCCCAACTTCTGCACAGAAAAGAGAAGCCACTCTCAATTTCTTCCAGAAAAGAAGATGAAAAAAAGAAATGAACATTCAGAATTTGAGGTCTGACACAGAGAAGACAGGAGAGGAGATGCTGCAAGCAACAACCAGGAGAGCGCTGAACCCCCTGAGGTACCTTGGATGCTGCAGGGCAGGGTGAGCTCACAGGCTGCCTGTGATGTCTTGACACAAAGCTCAGAGTTGCAGTCCCAACTCACTTTTCTCTCCTGCTTGCTGCCTTGAGACACGTCTCCCATGTGCCCAGCAGCATCCACTGAAGGTCAGGCAGTCCCACGCTGCCTCCCTCCTCCTGCTGCTCCTCACTGCTCCTGTGCCTTGCCTGGTGTGTGGAAACAGGCTTTTCTCCAGGGAAGCAGGTCAGCACAGTCATCTGGCAGAAAACAAGTTGCTTTAGCAGGCTTGTTTTCCACCAGTGAGCCAGCTGAGCAATCCCAGCTTGCAGAGCCTCACTTACAGTTTAGTTAACCTGATGCATTCATTAAAGACCCTCTTTTCAGTTCTGACAAAATATATCCTCACAATATTACATCATGTACAACTGGAATAACTACAGTAAGATCCATACCGAGAGTGGGGAAAAAAAGACTTCTTCCCAGAAAGTAGCAAGGGATGGGAGATGGAAAAAGAAATTTAAAACCACCAAATCCACCAGGAATCACAAATCTCTTGACTAAATTTTCAACTGTGTCAACCAACTAGAATGTCAAAAATCCAATGTCAGATATTTGTTTAAGTGTTTTGCACTGGCCTAACTTCTTTCCTCAATGAAATCTCACCTTGGGATATTTCATGGACAAAACTTACCCTGGCACAAGAAAATGTGAGTTGCAGTACATAAGTGGCATGTATAATGTGGAGAAGGTGAGAACAGGCAAATCAATTCGCTGCTTATTGGAAACTGGTTTTTCCAAGGGCTGGTCACCTAAGCAACCTAATTATGCTATGCATGCAATCTGCTTCCATTGAACATTCCATATTGATCTTTTTTTTGTGACTGCTATATTCAGAGACATAGACCACTTTTGGTGTCTGCACAAGTGCCACGTCTTTCTAAAATAGATGAGGTTTACCATTGTTCTATGCAAGAAAGTAAAAAGAATTGTGACTCAGGCTCTCTGACTTACCATTGGGATCTTGTATACTTTCTTCCCTATGGCTATGTGTAGAATATAATTATAACCCATTAGTTTTTTTTTCCTTATTTTTTTTTCCTGCTAGGAAAAATGCAACTTGGCTCAAGATAAATGTTTTGTGAAAATGAATAAATCTCAATTAAACATTTGCTAGGATGAATTCTTATACACAGAAGTCTTGTATGGAGAGCTAGGAAAGGATGGATTGTGGAAAGAATCTCTCAGATCCGAAATAACAATTGCTTGAATCAGAATGGGCAAAAATTAATAAAACCGCTCTGCTCCAAAAGAGACAAAGCATAGAATCTAGTTCAGCCATCCTCACTCCACACTTTAAATACTCAGTAGTAGCCTGTTTGAAATCTTTCTTCTTCTGTGAAAACCTACTCTCACATTCATTTCATTACAAAATGAAATAGGCTTCCATGTTTCATAAAATTGATTTGCTTCTCCACTTTAATTATAAGTGCCTTACTTAGATAGGTGACCAGCTTTTTGTCACCACACAAGCAATGTCTTGTTTGAGAAAATCCTTCCTGCTCTATGCTAATTGGAAAGATGTAGCCCACGCTAAACATCCTTCAAGTCAGGCAACAAAAAAAAGGAGTGCAATGCACAGCTACATTTCTGCTTGCAGGTGGTCCCCTGATATTTCATTTAATTGAAGAAATGACCATTCAAAGAATCATGATGATCTCCTTTGATTAAAAAAAAGAGCCCTTGGAATAATAGGTAGAACAGTGAATCAGTCAGGTGGGACAGGTATCTTTATCAGTGAGCTAACATTATATATATATGTAATATACAATAATCCAGTTCAGTGCTGTTTAAACTGTGCTGTCTAAACATAACCATGAGGTCAGATAAAAATCTAGGTGCAATCAGTCCAGTGCTGGCAAAGATCATGGGTAGAACACCTTATTGTCTCAAGCAAGAAACTCCGACCCAGAAAAGTAGCTGAAAACATCCATTAACTCTTGTTCTGTATATGCTTACAGTGAATTCTACTTCTTAACATAAAAATGATTTTTAAAGAAAAGAACCTAAACTTCCTTAACTCAGTCTTTTTGAATGTTTGTCAGAAAAATAACTTTCGGTTGACTTTTATTTTTCTGAAAACTACTGCCTATTATTACCCTAATAGCTGTAATGTTCATGCTATTGAAAGGATCTCCCAAAAAGTTCAGATGTTTATTACAATAATTTCTGTAATAGTGTATCTTAAAAAGAAAGAAAAAAAACATAAATATGTACTCTCACTTCTTTCTGAAGGTCGTAACTAACACTGTTAAGCAGATGTTCTAGTCTAATATGAATGCTGGGGAGGGGAGGCTGAGGAAAAATAAAAACAGGGAAAGAACCATCTACAAGAATGCTAATTAAAATGTGACAACAATTGATCGCGCCCTTTCACTGGGGGCACTTTAACAAATTTTTGCATTTGACCTTCTCCGCTAAGCCACACGGACTATGAATTCATAGCATAACTAATGAATGATTGATCGCGCCGTGTTTGCGGCTGCAGACGCCAGGGCCGGGGCTGCGTGTGCAGTTCCTCCCGGTGCCGGCTCAGTGTGCTGCAGCCCCGGCAATCGGGGCAGCCTGCGCTGCTCGCCGGGCACCGCGCGTCGGGCACGGGCCGGGAGTAATCCCAAAGCGCCGGTGCGTGTAGAGCGGCTCTCGCACAGCTTCTCAAAGG
>VZRQ01007802.1:1997960-2037329 GCA_013397975.1 Machaerirhynchus nigripectus | reverse complement strand
TTTGTCAGCAGTGGGTATGCCTGTACCTCTCCTGCACCCACTCAGCCTGCTGTTTATCAGTTTGAAAACACACATCTTACTACAGGAGCCCACACATTATTTGAGTGCAAGCAGCTCTGAAGTGTATTTGGACTGTAACTCCTGAGGGCAGGCAAAATCTTGAACCAGGGACTGCATCCAAGTGACCTAAGCTTCATCTCACCCCTTCAGGGTGAAGTCAGTGATAGTTTCGAAGGCAGGTTTAGCCCAGAGAAGAACATGTATGGAAAGTGTGCACGAGAGTGAGATTTCTTTTCTGATTGTGTGAAATGGCTGCACTTGCCACTATTTTTATTCTCTGAGTTTACTAAACTTAGTAAACTGTGCATTTTCAGTGATTTCTCATGCCTTGGACATCCCACTGAACCCCGTGCACCAGGGCACTGCTCAGCTCTGGCTGCTCTCTGAGCACACCCCTGGCAACACCGACCTGCATTCCCATCACTGGGACACAGAATTGCCATGGGGTGCTTGCTGCCCTGTTACCAGAAATAGCAAATAACACTGGGAAAGGGAAAACTCAGACAGAACAAACAGGCAAATGATGATAGGATTTCTCCTTCATGTTTACATTCTCCTCCAGTTAAACAGTCTGTAACACAGTACAACAGGGTACATATATTTATCATACTTATCTTTACTGGTTGAGTTCTAAGTCCAAGGTTTGGTCTGAGATTAATAGCAAGTTACCAACTGGATTTATGGCAATGCACAAGCTCACATAAATTATCTATGAATTGAATTTGCTCTAATGCTCTGGAACTTCTTCTCTGCTCTCTGGTTGCTTTAAAATCAACATCATGGTTCAGGGAGTTTCCCAACACGTCCTTTAAATACTCAGGTGCATTTTATCTGACCCTGTAAATTCAAAAAACCCTTTTGTTCTGACAGTTGTCATTTAATGATCCCTCAGTTTATTGATCGAGAAGAAAGTAGTCCTTAACCATTGTCAGATGTGACTATATCACACTGGCTCTTTCCAAACCAGAACAGAAATATTTATTGGGTTCTCTTACCTTTTCTGCACCATGGCTGACAGTTTTACCTCCTTGTCTAGGATCAGCTGTGCACCACTTCCAGTCTTCCACATTTCTGCTGCACTGAAAGGATTTCCTGCTCTTCACCTCACACTGTTATTCTCTCTAACTTTTCCACACATATCTATAACTCCTAATTAGTAAAAAATTATTCCTCCAGCAGCTTCTCAGCTCTCAAAATGTTTTATGGTGGGTTTAATGAAGAACACTATTCCCTTTCAACTGATGAAACTTTCTTACACCATTTTGAAAATGTAATTTTCCTTTGCAACTCTGAGAACTGTAGTCAAGTTCAACCTTGACTACAGTTTTTCACACTCTGAAACTCCTGAGAAAGTTTTTTACCAGCTGAAGACAATGCCTCTTTGTACTTAACAAGCAGAACCATACCTATATTTTAATTCAGAATTTGATATTTATTTCATTAGGCATTTCACATTTAAATTCATAGTGGATAAATACTAAAAACAGTGACAGTGCTGGTGTGAACACTTCTTCTGCCAGAAGTGTTTATCTGTGCAAATTTTTAAATGGTAAATAGAAATTTTTTTAAGGAAGAAGTGCCTTTGACAAGCAGTTCTCTCCTTTTTAAGTTTTGTTTGTTTTAAAAGTAGTGAGGGCTTGCCTCTTCCCTGTCTATCAGATGTCACAACATTAGGCCATGTCCAGGTTTTCTTTTCAGCACCTCTGATGCAGAAGTCAATTAGTAATGGTACAGTAGAAGGTAAAAGAGGAAACACATCTTGGGTGGATTTTATTTTTGTGAAAGACAGAAAAGCATGACTTGCATTACTCCACAAAGGTCTGTTCAACAGACTCCTTTACACATTGAGCCAGAACACCTGCTTTAAACTGCTGGTGGCATCAGAAGAAAATTAACTTCTTCCTGTGGTCTGTTTAACTTCCCACAGCACCATTCTACTTGCTGCACCAGGGAATGCCAAAGGGAATGCCCCCAGTGCCGTGTGCCCTGGGGGCACTGTGCCATCCCTCCAGGGTTTCTGTGTTAAATGCCCACCACTGTGAGTTCAGGGATCCAGCTACTTATGCCGTGGATAGCAGGCAAGGGACAACAACATTTAGGGCTTTGAACTCACAGTTTAGAAACTGTAGGAGGGAAAGTGTCTGTTTAGCTTAAGTTTCTGGATGGAGAAGCTCCTCCAAGCATGACAGGCAGCTCAGGAGTACACACACAAGTGGCTGTTTAAAAATTTAACAAGCAGGCAGTGGAGGCTGCTGTAATAGGTTGATCAAAGGCAGGAGCCAGCATCCTGACAGTGAATGAGTGGTAACAGCTATGATGGGGTTGGACTCTAAAGGACCTGGAAGGCAAAAGCAGTTATTTCTGATGCAGCACAGGAAAAGGAAAGATGCCAGAAAAGGATAATGAAAGAAACTGATCTTTTCAGTATTAGCCACCACAGCTACAAGTGGAAGAGAACACTCTGTCAAGGCCAGAGTGAGGGATGTTACTGTAGCTGAGAGAGATGAGAGGCTGGATGAGCTGTATATAAAATATTGTATGGAAATCTTCTCCAGAAGTGCTAAAGGAGGAGAATTTGTGAGACTGAAATGTTGTCCAGAGGCCTCTCTAGCCAAAGTGAGCAGACTGTGGGCCTGACTGCCAGGTAAGGGTGAGGACAGCAGGCAAGGGCTCTTCCATTCCTACTGAGCTTCCCTGATGGCTCCCTGAATGCAGGTGCCAGAGGTGGGGACAGAAGTGAGCCTGAGGAAAACATGTAGCTAATTAGAGAAATGAGAGAAAGAGGGAACTAAATGTTTGCAAAAAATATTACCTGGGATCAAACATCAGGAGGAAGACAAGAAAAATGAGCTTTGAGAAGCAGCTGAAGAAAGCAGGAAGGGGATAGCAGGATTAGACCCCTTGTTAGTTTTTCCCTTACTGCTCAAAGCCCCATTACTTCAGTTACTTCAATCCTGTGCCTCATCCCGTGCCTGCTACCAAGGACTGCAATGGAATAATGATCTCGAGGTGGGGAGCACCAAGGCCAGGTTATGCCAGCCTTAGGTGAGGCTGACAGAGCAGGAGAGAAACAGAACCCTGCCAGCCAGCAGCCCGTCACCCATCCTCACTTGGCACAAGCAATCACTATAGCTCAGCAACACCCTCTGCAGGTTGCTGCTGATCTGGGAATCTTCTCTGGAAAGCAAACTATTGCCTTTTTTTCTTTCTAATGAACGATTTAATTTTTTCCAATGTTCTGCTTAGTCGTTCTGAAATATTCCTCTTCCGATTAGCTATACGACACATGGCACAGTGGGAGTACTCTGTGGTTACAGACTAATTCTAAAACCAATTTAAATCAATGTGGATGTAATTTACCATGTGTATGCCTCTAACATTCCCTAGGCAGTTGTAGCCTTTATTACAATCAGTCTTTTACTGTAGTTCTTCAGTTTTCCACACATTACTATTTTTAAATAATGTATTACAAACACTTATGATTCTTACAGAAAACAAATCCACTTGCATCTCTACATCCTGTGAACCTACTAAGTTTATTCTTGCATAAGCTTTTGGGTCTAGTTCTTGCTTGTAATTTTTGTAAAATATTATATTGTCAAGAGGAAAGATGAATAATTCTGTTTACACATTGAAAGAGTCAGAGGACAATCTATTGAGAACAGAGGCAAGAAATCCAGGGAAAGTACAAATCTAAGGACAAATATGGATGATAAAATCAGAGGCAACAGCTCAGGGAACAGAGCTTTGGCTGGAAACATGACTAAAAGGCTTGGAAATCATTTGGAAAAGTAGATTATCAGGTATTGAAGCTAAATTTTAGAAAATCTGAAATGGAAACACAGTTGAGAGGACCCAAGCAGGGGCAAATCCTGCAAGGGAAGGAAAGATAAGTACGGAAAGTTACTTTTTGCATGGAATAAATTTGCAGGAAACTTTGCCTGGATAGGTGAAATGAGAGGGTAGGAGAAAAGTTTTGAAATCTTACCTTTAGATCATCATCTGACCATCAAATTAGAAATGTTGCTACAGAAAATAAAAACGTGAGTAAAGAATTTGACAGTGGAAGTGGAGAGTTACCTTGCATAGAACCATACAGTACTTTATTCTTGAATATTTAAGTGACAATTTGTCTGAAAATAGAGAATTTAACCCAAAAATTACCAAATACTTACAGAAAAAGATGGCAAGTTGTAGAAGGGAATCTGAAATGAAAACGACCTTCCACTCTCCTGCATAGAGATACGACGTATCTACAGTTTCCCAAATCCAGTTGCTGCTTGATTTCATAATTTTTATCCATTTTTACCTGCATTAAAATCACAGTTAAATTCAGCTTGAAGGTAGAAGCACTGTATTTATCTCTCATCTCAAATTTATACAATATTCTTAAGAAGGAAATCCCCAAACCCTGATCTATCTGCTTTAGCTGTTGCTGCCCCTTCTGTCCCTCAGGAAGCAGGCCGAATGCCAGGTCCTACTGGATGACAAGGATGTAGGACTAGGACTTATTTTCATATATTTAGTTCTTTCTTATCAAATACTGCCAATTTGATGTTTTTCTTATATCCTTTCTGCCGTCATCCAAGAGCATTTCACAAAGGCATTAAGGTATTCTTTTCTGAGTCTCTGACAATATTGTTTTTTCATAAAAAAGATGAGGTTGCTGAAGAAAAGAGATTAAAAAGGCAAGTCTAAATCTAATAGAAAAATTGCATAACTGGGAGAACCCTACATATTATCCCTTCAAATAACAATGAGAGTGTGCTGAGGTGAGACATTGTGCTGATAATCATTACATCAGAAATTAAGTTGCACATAGTACAATCACACTTGGATGAAAAAAAGGTTATCCAAACAGGTAAGACTGATGAGCATAAAGCTCCCCATTGCTACAAAAATCCATTTCCTAGAGGCCCTGAATGTAAAGTGTCTTGTGTTTTCTGATAAGTCTCAAAGACAGAAAAACTACACAGGATCTCAGAAGCATTACTCTTGTGAACAAAACAAACCTCTTGGGTAAGACATAAGTCATGATAGCAATTAGTAAACCATCAAAGTTACATTAAATTCACCAGTTTGACTGGGAAAACATTCCTAATTGGTGAAATGTAACAACAAAACACCAAATTTAAAATATACATCCATATTTTAAATATATCAGAATGAAGATTCAGATTTTAAGTGTCCTGAGCTGCAGATTTCTTTGGATGTTGTAACAAAGTGAGCATGTGAACCCTACACACAGAAGATGATGATGGGAAAAGAACAGGTCAAACTTAACCCCTCTTGTATCTTTGCTGAACTTACAAGATGCCCAGAAACTCAGTGAAGCCCCCACAACTGGAAAGAGCACTCTGAGTAGATCTGCTTGCATTATCAGAGCCAGCTAGAACTGCTTCTGTAGATGGAGGCTGAGATTTATTCCATCAGCTGTCAAAAGCAAGAAAGTAGATGCAGCCGAAATAAAGTTACATGCATTATTTTACATAAGGCCCTGTACATTACTGGAGGAAGGTTAAATTACTTCCTTTCTCTTTAGGCTAGATTTCAAGCAGCAGAACTGGGGAAAAAACCAGCAAATGCTCTCTCTCCTCAATTTAGTTTCATTTGGATAGAGTATCTGATGGAGATAGTTAAAAGTATACGATTAATTAAGACAGGAAAAGCATTTCCTTGAATTTTAGCAGAAATGTTAGGAGTGTTTTAGTGTCAGGCATGATTATTGAAGAGAAAAACATACAGAACTTAAATGGGACAGTCATCTTAGAGCCCTTGCATTATTTTGTGTCTTGCCTTGTCCATCATGAGCTGTCAGGTCATCCTTTTCATTACCATTTCCAAGGACTGTTCAGAGCAGAGCTGCTTGGGATGTGGAGGAAGAGTTTCTTACCTTTGCTTTGAGTTTTTAGTTTCTAACAGAACAGTTTGTAGTGAAAAACGATGAACAAGAATTCTGTAAAGAAACGTGTCATGTCCAAGATGACCTGTGACCAGAGCTCACTGCAGAGTTTAGATCCAGGATCTGAAGCATTTTTTCCCCACCCAGTTCAGAGCAGAAATCTGAACATGCAGGTTTCAGATGCAAATTCTGACCAGCAGGAAATCTGTACAGAGTAGGGAAAAACAGAAGAAGAATGGGGGAAAATAATCTGTCTTGCAGCACCTCTCTACTCAGCATATCATGTCAGCACCTCGTAAAAGTCAACCTTCCTCACTCAGGTGTACATGCTTATAAGCACATTGAACAACAGTGAGTTTCAGCCTTTTGATCACAGATCATCACAAAGTACAGACCAATAAACATCATGTGCAGCTTGCAATAATATGGCTTTCTTTGAACTTTTCAAAGGTTTTTCAGAAGTGGACAGCCAGAAACAACACTGGAGGAAAGAGCCGTGTGCTCTTTATAAGAGGAACATCCAGCTGTCCCTTGTTAGGCAGCTAATACAACATAAAAACAGGGCTGATTCTTTCGCTCAGACATGAACTTGAAGAGGTCATCCAACTTAAATGCAGACTGTGCTGCCCAGTGTTAATTATATAAAACACAGGAAGCATTTCCCACAAACCGATTTTCAAGACATCCCTTGTGGCCCAGGAACAAACAAAACAAGTCACAGTGAGCACTCTAAAAAGCGTGGAGAAATGCTACTGGGAAGTTGTTTGTACAGAAAGGGAGGTTTTGTGTGATTCATGCAAAATTTAAAAAATAGAAGATCCCAATAATTAGATATTAGGAGGGTTTTTATTTCACTGACGGAAGTGAAGTACAGTGAGAAGCAGCTATTCCCAGTTGTAGCACCAGTACCATCCTACTGTCCTTCACTCATAGCCTTGGAAAAAACCTTCCTGCAGGGAGCTGAAAACAAGCAATGAAATCCAGCATGTTTCAGGAGCAAAGAGTAGCTTACAGAGAAGCTAGAGGAATGTTTGAGTTGATCTTGTACTATAAAGCAGAATAACATTTCCCCATCTCCAAGTTGTCGTGCTTCTCTGCATAACAAGTGGTACAATAAAGAACAGGCAGCCAGCACGTGTCAGAGCAGAGAAATGCATCCTGAGTTCATGTTCCCACACAGGAGATGAGGAAAAGCTTGGGTCACCTGCACTAGGTCCAGGAATTTAAGTTGATGTTTGTTCATCAAACAATTTGAATAATGTTTCTTTTCATATGTAGATTGCTTCTTGAAAGAGACCTGCTATATCCATTTTTTCCCTTCTTTTCACACCACTAGAAGTGGAAGAGCAATTTCATATCTGATTTTCTATTGAATTATTTTCTTAGTTTAGTTAGAGCAAAAAGGTAAAGCACTGAATTATCCAGCTCCTCACTTCTTAGCATTTTATTCATAAGGAAAGCTTGTTTTTCAAGCTATCCCAGTCCAGCCACTTTTCTGAACAAATACCAGCTTCTCTTGGGCTCTTTTCTTCCTCTTGTTTCTTTCTCTTAGCATGAACAACAGCCTGACAACAAATGTACAGGCAAACATTTTCACAGCTATAAATGTAGAAGGAACTAGCACATTTCTCTGTAAGAAGATATTGAGAACTGTTGCTTATATATGTCCAGAAGATACGATTAATTAAAGACAACATACCTAAATTTTCAAATTTCTTTGCTAATAAAGGTGTATGTTCTGTTTTGTTTCCACACAAACGTAGGACTCCTCAAAGTTATGTCTTTAAAATATGTCCACAAATCACTATCAGGAGTTAAAATTATCTGCCCTTTGCCATTTCTAGGGAAGAACCTCAATCTAAAAAAAAAAAGGATTTTGACAATGAAATGATTGTAGCAAGGTTGATATCCTGCTATTATCTTATCTGAAGTTATCTGGAGAGACACAGACCTGTCCGCACTAAATATAATGTATTTTGTGAAAATTACTTGAAAGAACATTATGTAAGAAGTCCATACACATTATAAAATGTTTGACCTACAGAAGGGAAAGGAAAAGAATGCCTTATAAGTAATCAAAAAACTTAAGGCTGTACCTTTGAAACATCATTGGAAACACTTTGTTTGCATAAGAATCAGGCTAGTCTACAAATTTCAAATGCGTTTTTTCTTATATTATTTGTTTCTTATATTATTCATTATTAAAATATTCATATTAAAATTAAATGCTATAGGTGAAGGTTTTTACAGGAAGTTAGAAGAGCTGCCTAAGTTTAAATGGCCTTAAGGTCAGTTAGATGCTTTGGAATAATGGTTGTTTTACACTAATCAGACTACCTGGTATCAAGGTTTAGCTACATACTAGTCAGATACTTGCTTTGTACAGCTCAAGTAGCTTTGACCATTGTTGAAATTAGGCCTTCCTCCCTTGCTTACAAACGCTGAAATAACAAAACTCAAACCTACCAAGTGTGACCCTCCATGTCAAGCTGTGAGTTTGTACTTGGGTAAAGTGAAGACAATCAGGAGCTGAACTGGAACTGCCTGTGGCAATAGGGGAAGAGAAAAAAAAAAGACTAGAACAAATAAGGAAAAAATCATAATGAACCCCATAAGGAACAGATTAAAATTATCTTAGATTGTTCCTCACCAGTGGACCACAGCCCATCACCATGAAGTGGCTTTCTGAAGTGCCAGACAACTCGTGGTGTCCTCTGCCCTGCTGCAGGGAATTCCTGCAATTCTGCCTCATTTCCCCACACCTGTGGGCATCTCTCTTCCACCCAGCCCAGGACATGGATCCACCCTGCTTACTGCATCCACAGGCAGGGCAAGGGGCAGACCTTGGTGTCCTCAGTGCCAGCCATGTGTGCTGTTGTCCCAGCTGAGCAGAGCAGGTAGCCACCAAGCCATCAGTGCAGCATTCCTGGACCCAAATTACAGGCTCTTGCCCCTGCTGAGGAGGCAAGTTTTGGTAAAGGGGTAGGAACGAGGTATCTTCAGAAATGCTGCCCTTTGTGTGAAAATCTGTCACAAGAGGGAGGGTGGAGGGACTGGCAGAGCAAATACAGGCATTTGTTGCCATAAGGAAAAGGGTTTAGAGAGAGAAGAAATTACCAAGTTTCTTACATTCTTCACTGTTACAGTAGATTTTTGTCCACTCGCAGCTATCAGTTCATTATTTCAGCTCCAGTCCTACCTGCCACGTTATTCAAGTACCATACAGTAAATTTGTGCTAGGCACAAATTCTTTCCTTTCTGCTATTCATATTTCCTAAGGAGACAGCGCCATTCTTACAAGAGGAGGCTTTTAATTCACAGCCCTGCCACAGGCTCCCTGTGTGACCAGAGACAAGCCACTTAACCTTTCAGTGCTTTGGTTTCCCTTTCTCTAAAATGGGAAGAATAACAATGCATTTCTTCCCTTTTATTCATTTTGTCTGTTTAGACTGTAAGCTCTTTTAGGGTGGAGGTTATCTGCACTGAGTTACAGGACTGCAGCATTTATCAGTATAAAAATATCAGTTGCTCGTTTAAAATAGTTCAGAATTTTTATTTTCATGGATGAACTGAAGTTCAGCACTATCTGAGCAAGTGCAAAATGTTCAAATGCTTTTTAAAAAAGCAAGAAAATTGCTCCACACTGCCTGTGCTTACAGATACTCTGCTGTCAGCCTCTAACAGTGGCGTTTAAGCAGCACTGCTGTGCCTGGATTCCTGTTTTGTGACATCTGAGAATCTTACAGATGGAGAGGGGATTAGGGAGTGCCTTGTCTCTGAACTCCTCAGTTTTCTTGTTCAGTGCATTGTTAATGTGATTTTAATGTAGACTTGCAGGTATGTTCTTGCTTGATGCAGTGGCCTCAATATGCAGAGTAGCCATACAAAACACAATATTTCTTGTTTCACTCCTGAACGTGTCACAATTTGGGGGCTTAAACTGCTAACACTTAAATGCTTCCAGCTACTTTGTATTACAAAGAGAAAGAAAAAGTGTGTTTGTAATGGCTTGCTAAGACCCCTGACTCCCTATTTACACTCACCTAGATTCAAGCACAGACCTTCCACCTTCAAGAAGAGGATTTGTGACTTTTTTGAGACTGGGGGAAATGGACACATTAGTCTACACTGAGACTCAGCATGGAAAATGGTAGAATTGCCTGATAAGCTTGTAAAAACGGAAAAGCATTTGTCTTTTAGGCTATCAACCTTGTAGTCATGTCTGCAGGCTTTACTTCAGATGCCACTGTCAGAGTGGCTTTGTTCTCCTTATGAGAGCTCCTACCTCTCCAAGATAGCAGAGGACAAATGCTCCTGGGCTTGGAACCCATTTTATGAAGTTCAGCAAGGTTGATTCACCCTTCCTAATAAATTTATACTGAGCTCTTTGGGAAGACAGGGGGAGAAAGGGAGTATGAGGGGCTGTGATGAAGAAACGTGTCTTGTCCAGCTACCAGCACTGCTGAATTATTAATGTTCTTTCTAACAAAGGCTGTGCCATGGATGACAAGAGCATTAGCAATCAGACATGTCACCACTAGGAAAAATATTTCCCCTTATTCTTAAGACAGCTGGGACTTTCTTACAGTTGAAAGTTAAAAGAATGTCTCAGCCTGTACTGAGATAATACCTGATTTTAAGCATCACACTCAAATTTATTCAGCATACAAATTTCTAATGCAATCTGAATTTTTTTGCCCAAGATGGTAAGTTGCATTTTCAGAAATAGCAAAGTTCCAAATCACAGGGACAATACAGCAACCATTTTAGATTTCACTCAATACTATATGTTGCTGATGGCCCAGGTTTCTACGGAGCTGGAGGTTTGCCTTTGAAGTGCAGGTAGAAAAACATATATTTTAAGAGTTTCAGATCCCAGCTTTATTTTTAATCATCCAAGACTCTTGTGTTTTTCCTTTAAATCTGTCCTCTGTCAGCTCTTTCCGGGTAGCTTCTTTCAGAACTGATCAGAAATAATCAAGTGACAGAGAGCAGAAATTCTGGTGACATTCACAAGTATTCACAAAAATTAGAGGCTTAGAGCAGAGGTTTAATTCACACTCAAATATTTGAAATGTTACTCATCCTGATTTATAAGTGAGAGTGGGTCTGCATCAAAGTTTTTTATGACACACATTTTTCAATGTAAAGCAGCTATACCAAAATAAGAGCTGGAATCAGCTGCAATGCAAGAAGTTAAACAAACCCACTTTAGCATTAAATAAATATATACCAAATTAAAAAGAGAAAATATCCATTTGTATTTTATATGGAGGTTTCTGTTTACCTTGACCATGGTGTGATTCTTGGGGTGTCCTGCACAGGGTCAAGAGTTGGACTTGATGGTCCTGATGGGTCCCTTCCAACTGAACATATTCTATGATTTTATGACCTATTCAAAGTTTTATCTGCTTCTTTGTTCAAAGAGCAGTGATGCATAGAAAAGAGTTTGGATATTTTTTTTTCAAAAATTATCAGTTTAAATAGGCATTGTGGTTTGATACATAATAGTAGTTTTACATGCAAGCAGAGGCTCATTATTTGCTACAAAGTTGGAAAAAATCAACATTTCTGTAGGGAGATACCATGCATACACGAAATACTTCCTAGAATAAAAACCTGTTCATGTTGGAGAGGATGTTGTCTTCAAGTTCTTCTTCTCCAGGTCATCCTGACAGCTGGAAGCTCCCTCCTTAACACAGAATGTTTCCTCTTTTATTAACAAGGAGAAAAGATTAGCCTGCAGTTTCCCTCTCCGTGCAAACAACAGAATTAATGCTGTGTTACTTCAGGCATAAATCCTAAACAAGTCCTGTGATCCATAATCACCAGAACCACAACCAAAATCATTTGCTGTCTAAGCAAAACAAGGAAGACAACAAACAGAAGGCAAACATGTATTTCTAAATATTTCACTGTAACCACAAATTATCAGAGGAAAAGTGTCAGGGCTGGAAGCAGCAGAGAAAAGCTGTTCATTTAGTAAACAACTGTAGATGGTAAAATGTAATTATCACAAAAGCAAACTTTACTATGGGGATAAGCGTGAGACTGTTACAGTAAAAGGTCTCTTTGCATTTCTAATCTGACAGGCTGAAAGTTCTCTGGAGAAAAGAGTTCTTAATAAAACCACAGAGGCAAGAGGTTCTTTTCAGCTCTTGTTCTCCACTGAGCCTCTGGTAATAAGCTTACAAAGCAAATTAAACTTGTTTGTTTGCAGTAGTGACCACGTGTGGAAGATAAACAAAAGCCTTGCTCAGTATTCACTGGCAAAATAATATAAGCAGATTTTGGAAAATTAATCATTCTCGACTCACAAGCTGAACTAATAATCTGGATCCCAATTCTTCTTTCAGCCTTTGAAAAATGTGAAAGCTCTTTAAAGTCACATTTAGGGATGAAGTAAATTGCTCAAGAGGAGAAAAGAAAGCCAAGCTCATTCTGTGGCCAGCTTTCCAACCTTAAACATAGACACAGGAGATACCAGAAGCACCACCTCTTTGAGAGCAACCATACACACACAGTTTCTGCCTACATTTTCCCTTGAGAGTAACTTCCTCAGAAGTATCCTTAATACTGCAGATAAATTTATTGCAACATTTTAAATGGGAAATATAGTCTTCAGTTTCTACATTTTTTTAAATATAGCTGATTCAGTCCTTGTCATACTGCTTACAAATCTATCATTTAGAGCTTTATTGCTACTCAGTTGTCAAAAATATGCATATGCAAAATTTGAATTGTGAAAAATATATCCTAGCATGGGACTGGTGAACAAAAATTCCTACCCAGGGTTCTCGTAGCTTCTGTCCCCTCAGTGGGCACAGAGTTGTACTAAAAACAAAGGAGAGGCTCCCACACAATGTCAACAATCAGAGCTGCAGATCTCAAAAGGACATAAAAATGAAGTTGATGAAAAAAAGTTAGATGCAAAATATTCCAAGCACAACCCTTTAGGACTATGAGGAGTTTTGGAGTAACCAGAAGCAATCTGTACTTCTACTTGCTTCCATTTCACAACAGTAATTCTGTAAATCCCTGGTCTACAAAGTCCAGTCAATTTTGGTCCTTCCAGTTTGGAAGGTCCAAAAGGTCTTTTGAGAGAGACTCGGAATTGTTTCACCAGTTCAGCCTGTTCATTTGGGAACAGGCAGTTTGATGTTCTGAACATCTGCATTTGTTTCTTCCCCAATCCCCAAGACCCAGAAGAGCTTCGAACCACAAAATCTGTTGCCTGTGCAATAAAACACCAACCTGCTCTTGGCAAGTTATCACAGCTCAGCAACAAGTGTTTGATTGATAAATCTGATGACACTGCTTCCCATTTCTTCCTTGATTCTATTGCTCTTTCTCAGGCAAAGCTCCCACTGAAGTTAAATGGAGCTATGCTCTGGTAAAGATGATTGTTCCTAATTTAGCAGCTGTGCCTGTGTCTGTGGATTAGTGGTTTGTTTGTGGCAACTTAATCACATTTTCTGATATGATTAAGGAGCCAACATTGTCTTAAGTTTCAGGGCCATAATGCCCTATTGATTTTGAAACAAACTCCCCATTGATTTCAGTAGGAAAATCTACTTTTAAAAGGAAAAAAACAAAGAAAAAAGAAAAAAAAATATCAGTGGTATATTATGGTCCTTGGAAGGTAAACAGGACAGGAGAAATCATTTGAAGATGTTTCAGGCATTACAAAGGGATTTTGTTTCAAAACATGAGGAAATAAGACTACTGCATTGTCTGAACTTCCGTATTGATTTCCAGGCTCAAACAATGTATAAACTACAAACATGCAATGCTCATACCTGCCTGAGGGAAAGATAATAAAACCTGCTGAAGTTATGGTGCCAGGCATGTCAAGTGCACAGCTATAACAACAGCTGTATGATGGTGAGGGCAGAGTGGGACTGTAGTTTTCTCCAGATCAGTTATTTCACCAGACTTGGTCAGAGAAAATATCTTTCCTCTAACACATAATCTCTGGGGATTTAAAGTTTATTTGGATTTGGCTTAGGGGTTTTTTGTCTTTTTAACTAGAAATAAATTGTTATAAGTGCACAACATTTAGGTTTGGAATAGAGTTCTTTTAGCAAAATAAAATAAAATAAAACCAAACCCTAATAAAAATGGATAAAACCTTCAATTTCTATTACTGTAAGATTTTTCCAAAAGAAAAGGGAAAAAAAATGTACTTCATCAGAAAGAATCTGGCATGCTTTTCCTGCAATCTCTTGGTCCTGTGAGGACATTGTAATGAGGGGCTCCAGCAGAGACCTGTTCTCCTCTCCAAGAGCATCTCTGAACTCTCAAAGACCAGCAAAACTTTATGGTGCATTAGCCTGTCAAGTAAAATCTCAAATATATGCTCTTCAATTCCTTGTTCATTTGGTGCTTAGCTTTGCTGCACTGTGACCGTCCTAATCAGGTTATTCTCCATGCTAATGCAGGTAATTTATTGTGATCACTAGCACTGTAAAAGCTCTGGAGCCAAATGGATGAGAGCCATCCATCCAGCCCAGGAACAGTGGGACCGTCCCTAACCGAGT
Organism: Machaerirhynchus nigripectus; assembly: GCA_013397975.1. Taxonomy (NCBI): domain Eukaryota; kingdom Metazoa; phylum Chordata; class Aves; order Passeriformes; family Dicruridae; genus Machaerirhynchus; species Machaerirhynchus nigripectus. The sequence goes on along the minus strand of VZRQ01007802.1, from coordinate 2,022,827 downwards.
GTGGAGAACAAGGAGGGGCAGCCTGGGGTGACCTGCAGCCAGCCATGTGTGCTGTATGGAACAGCCCTGAGACTCTGGGGTGAGCCCCTGCTGACACCTCCTCCCCCGTTTGCTGCTCTCTCACAGCCTGGAAGGAGGGCTGGAGCTCTGCCCAAGTCCCTCTTTGCAGAGTCTGCAGCCTGACGAGCACATTTAATCGCCCACGTATGGACTGGGGTCAGGGCTGCCAGACTACAGCTCTCTCTCTAAAGCTGATCATTTCAGCTGCTGCTGTCTGAAGTGAAGGATTGAGGTCTCTAGATGGGACTATAATAAACAAACTCTCTGGATATTGACATCGGTAAGTCTGCAACAGGCTCGGCAGTAGGTTACATGTTGCTTCTGACAATGTCAAACAGCATTTTTCTCTCCACTTCCCTTTCTTTTTCTGTGCTTGGGTAGAAGATATTTATCTTCCTTCCTTAGGAAGATCGAATTCACATTCAAATTACAGCAAGAGAGGCGAGATGTATTCCTTTCATGTCCTGGTATGGTAGTAGCAGTGAAAACTTGGAAGAACAAGATTCCTGTCCTTGAAGAGTTTTCTAAATATCCCACACCTTTGCTTCCCTCTCCCTCATCCACCACCCCTGAAATCAACAGCAAAAAACTCTAAATTGTGCAAAGGGAATAAACATTAAATAGAGCTGTTAGAAATTTGCTATGTTTTGCTTTCTCTTGTGTTGGATTTGCCAGTAAGTGAACAAATACTTTTTTTAAATCCACAAATGCAGTGAAAGAAATGAATCTAAACGAACAATTGGTTGCTAAAAATGACAGTTCTGCACAATCAGCTCCACCCTGTGAAAATACTTGAGCACCCCTGTGAGTCCCTGTGATGGCTTCTCTCCCTGCAATGGTTTCTGTCCCTGCCCCGAGGGAGACAATCCCTACATCCACCCTGGCACCTTCTCCCCCTTACAGCCGGCTGCTGTGGCTCTCCCAGCTGCCCAGAAAGGACACTCCACCCTGCACTTCCATGGGACATCTTCCCTAAGAGATCACACAACCCTCAAAAAAGGAAAGAGAGAGAAATTACTTTTCTAACACAATGGTGATGAAGGAACCTTCACAGACCTTTCTTGAAATGCTCTGTTCTGAGTGTTCAAGGAGAAAATAAAAATGATTGAGATGTTATTTTGTCTCAAAGTGAGGCTGGAAATGCAGTAACATCTCCAATAAAACGCTTAAGGGGGTTTTCAGCTTGCAGTCCTAGCACATATTCATGATCAATGAATAACCCATGGATTCCAAAGTCTGTAGAAATTCATGAACATATTACCCTAGGACTGCTCAAAAAAAATAAAGAAACTATCACAATCTCTTAACTTACAGATGAGCTTTGAGTGAGTTTTTAATGCCAGAGGTACACAACAGATTATGATAGTTATGAAAATGGATGTTAGTCAGGTAAGTAAAGGGAATTCACATAACGCACGTTTTAACAGTTTTGTATTTACCTGAGAGACTTGAATGGCTGCTACAGAACAATTACGTCAATGCAGAAACAGCACATTCCAGGACAGTGGTGTTCTAAGAAAAGAAAAGAAAAAGCATGTGTAAATATTCAGAATATTCCTCACACCACAAGAACCCAATTCAGAATTCAATCCGAAGCTGTGTCCTGAATGCATTGCGCCAGAGACTGGCCTTCCCTGTGGCTCTGAGACCAGCTGAAAGCCAATTATAATGTGTGATCCCAGGGAAAGAGGAAACTTCTTTTTTGTTATTCAAAACAGAATTCCTCTGTAACTGTGGCTGTAAAGTGACTTCTTGAATTTCTTTACATTTCAAATGCATCTGCTTCCTTGACTAGTAGCGTTTAGTATTTAATAAGAGGAAGAAAAGGTGATTCCACTTTTAAAAAGGCTGCTGTTATAGGTGGTGAATTTCAAAGCAATCTACTTGTTTCTGCCGTTATTTTTGAGTGTGAATGTCACAGGATAATTTTGCTGTTATTTTTCCATGTTATTTCTTGAGTTAAAAGACCTGGCTGCTATACATTCCAAGGTTGCTGATTTCCACTGCAATTCTTATGTGTTCAAGCTTACATTATTTATACTGCTTTGTCTGCCACCTTCATACCCAGCTGTCTTCTTCTTAAATATTAAAGTAATATAAGGAACTTTTAGGCATGCTTTATACTTAAAACAATATCATATGGCACACAAAGTCCTTGTGTTGTCAAAGGACTACAACTCACAGACCAGCTTTGTTTTATTTCCATTTGTCTCTAAGCTGAAGTACCTGGGCATGTATTCTATTGTACTGCTTGCATTTGAAAATCACAGAGAGGCACTATCAAGTGCAGTATGTAATCAAATGTAATTAATGAAATATCTCTGTAATGACACAAGATTTCCTAACCGAAAGATTATACAAGCTGGCGTCAGAAGAGAAGGATAGGTTAACAAAACACAGTAAAACAAAAAAGGACAGCGAAGGAATCAGAACAACTACCCCATCATACAGAGTCTGTCACTGAACTAAGGTTACACAGCAACAACAGAACTGCCTTCAAATAATTCACCTCGGAAGCATCATTGATTCTCCAGTTCAAAATGACGCTGCTCTTTGGGGACTGGTGTTCAGAGCATCAAAAGTGCTCCCTTCAAAAAGGGGAACTCAGGTGGCTGAAACAATTCTGAGACCTCAAAAGACCTTTCAGCCTGCGGAGGAGCTGGATGGTATTTGCTGTGCAGTGCAGGGATTTGCAGAGGAGGCTCCCCTGGGGCTGAAGCTATCCATGGCCGTGGGCCTGGCCACCTGTGTGCAGGGCACAGTAAGGAAGCTCTGCAGTGGAGGAGGTTGGCTGACCCCAAAGACAGACAAGGCAACAAAGAGGTGCTTGCAATGAGAAAAAAAGTCTCCACAAACCAAGGTCATATTTTCAAGGGAGCACTGTCATCTTTCTTGCTTTTTTTTGAGGTTCTGGGCATTTTAAGCAGGCTCTGGCAGAGGAATGACAGGTGTTGGGTTTACTCTCTTTCTCTCCCCTATAATATATGACAGCTTTCCCTAGAATGCACATATTCACAAATAACAAGCAAAGCTTACCACTTCTTGGGCCTCACATGGGAATCCCCCCAGTCCTTCCAGAAGACAGAGAGGTGCTGCCAAAGGAGGTCACCTGGGTGGATTTTTGTCGGTTGTTGTAGGAGAGGGTGGAGTCCTTTTCAGTCCATTTCTCTAGACTTCATATAACACAGAAAACAAAGTGGCAAGCAGATGACGGCTTTTAGGACAGTCTATTTATTTCTGGTTATTTGTTATCATATTTTGTGCATATTTACCTGTTAATTAGGAAAACACACAGTCAAACATTACAAAACTTGTGAAGAAGTGAGCACCTACTAAACAACTCCCCTATAGTGAAAAGTCTAAAAAAGAAGTACTTCATCAAAATCAATAACTTGTAGAGCATCTATCAGTATCAATAACTTGTAAAAGATGGAAAAAAACTGACTTTCTATATAGGGACCCCTATAGTAACAATGAAGGGGATTTTTGACAACTTCATTCCTCTTTCCTGGGTGTACAGTGTCTAGTCACTGCAGTGCATATATTGAGTAATAAAAATGTAGATGGGTGGTATAAACAAGATGTTCTTTAAGGTATGAATTTATTCTTATTCTTCAATGGTATTGAGACAGAGTAAACATTTTCTCACTGACAAATGAAAATTATTTTTATGACAAAAGGAAGAAGAAATAGAGAAAAAAAGAATTATTTTTCTTCAGAAGGAAAGAAGTTTTCACCTGGGACACCCATGTTCCCTGACACAAAAGTATACTGAGTATTAATTCTGAAATAGCATTCAGACTTTATTATGGTGTAGCTTCTAATAGGAATGGGCTGCATTCTGAGCCTGAAAAGCTGTACATGAAATAATCCTCTTCTTTCAAAGTAAGTTTTAAAGGAAGTGAAGAAAATTCCACATTTTCAAATGTTAGCTATGTCTTAAAATAGAACTCTACCTTTGGCTAGGATTGCTTTTGTAAGGCTGATTTCTCACAATTATACAACATCATGCAAACCCCTGGGGATACTGATTCTATTATATTTTATTGTTCCTGAGTTCAGTGAATTCCTTTGAAGGGACCATTTTACCAATCAAGCTAACAGCAGTTCTGAAAATGTTGTAGTAATCTGTATTCTTTATTAAGCATACATTTGCTGACTAAACAAATGGCTCTTGTTTATTTCCATAGGATATTAGTTCTGGTGCTGTATTCGTCTGCGAGTCTCTTGCATGATTTGCTGCCACAAAGAAATGAGAGTTTTGGCAATGAGCAAGATCCAACTGCAGAACCAAACCTCAATTCCACAGAACCCACCTGATCAGGCCCATAAAATTATTGCATTCTGCTGTTCTTTATTAAGAACGCTGAACATTTAAGTCTATTAAGATGCATTTCAATACCTCGTCCAAATGCAAATGCCTTTCAACCTTTTCAGAGCTGTAAGATTTATCACAGTGTTTAAAGAATGATTGTGCTTGCTTTCTTACACAAACAGGATTTGTTTTCACGGGTATGTTCCCAGCAACTTAGCAGCTATAATTCAGTGGGCTTGATGTACTCCTGTAAATATTTGGGATGGAACTTGAGTAACAGCCCTGGCACATCTACTTTGATTTATTGAGAGATACTTGCAGGAATGCAGCCACAAATCACACTGCAGTTCACATTGTTAACTACTGAAGTAATTACACAGTTAAAACACCACACGGTGCAGAGAGCAACTCAGTCTCCCTCCCCTGTTACCAATAAGGATGTTGTTTTATGGTAGCACATGGGGTGACACTTATGGCCAAAGGTAATGTTTATGAGCACATTTTCATCCCTGCTCTTCCATGATTCTACTTCATAGAAAATGGGTTGCAGAATTAATAAACTGAATGTGAACATGCAAACATGCCCTAGCATATGCAGATTTGAGAGGAAATTAACATTCAAATACAAGTTCAGATCACATGTTAGTTTGTGTAGGCCTTTAAACTTAGAGGACTTCTGCTAAATTTGAAATAAAATAGTCTGTGCTTCTGAGGCATCAAAACACCCCTCAAATCACAGCAAACAGCATGATACTACAATCAGTTCTTCCATTCATCACCTCCCACCACCACCCCGACGTGGTGGCAAACACAGTGCTACAGCCACTGCTTCTTCCATCTGTCACCCTGCTCCTTGTCCTCCCCTTCATTAGGACAGATTAAGAACAGCTCCACTGAGGACAGCTGGTAGGGGAAGCACAGATGCAGTAGGTCCACCCCACTACACCAGTAATTACTGCACAGAGATGAAGGCAAAACACCTTCTTGGGCCCAAGCAGTGATGAAGATGTTTCCCAGTCACTGGCAGGGCTGCAGAGAAGCAAACTAACCCACAAGAACACAACAATGATGTATGAAAATAGTTTATGACACCAATCTCTTTGGTTCAGTATTGATTTTTTCCACTTATGGGTGCCCTAAATTACCTGAAGCCCTCAGTAATACTTCTCCAAAAAGAAAATTTTTTGGGGTAAAAGAATTGCCCCGAACTGGAATGCCCAATTACATATCTCTCCAAACCATATGCTTATTTTTGTTTTTGTCAGCCTCAAATCTGGACACGAGTCAAGATTCTGCAAATAAGCAGGCTATTAAAATGAATAAGGTTGTGACTGTATCAGTAAAGAAGCCTTTTGAATTAAGTCTCTCTGATTGGATGTGAAACAATAATCTGAAGTCAATAGATACCTGGGGGTATTTCTACTCCTCGACAGCCCACAGAACATGTTATTCCATTTATTTTCCTTGCACCCTGAAAGAAATATGTCTTACAAACCTAGACGACAGGCTACATAATGCCATCCCTACAACTCTGAAACCCTTGTGTAAGGTTCAAGCACTGGAATTACTTGAGGTTAATTGGAAGAAGGAAAGATGCACTGGGTAATAAAATGAAGTTAGTGCAATATATGAGCACCAGGAAGACTGTAATTACTCAGCACTGCTTTGAGAAAATCTCTGCCCTCATTTTCAACTACCAGCTTTCTAGAATTGGTGTGGCAAAATTAGCCTTGAAGATGATAAGTCACTTAAAATATATTTCTGTATTAGGAAGTCTACAGACTAGTAAGGCATAAAATTTTAACACAGAGTTAGGTGTATAACCAACTAGTCAGAAATCATTTCCCTAAATGACTCCCAGCCCCAGACTGGCTTCTCCAAGAGAAAGATCTTCAGCTAATCCTTCTCACAGTTATGAGATCTCTGGGACAAAAGCCTGTTTCTAATTTGGGATGTGAATGGCAGCTCAGTCTGGCTCTCAGGAGGATCCAGGAGTGCCAAGGCATCAAACAGGAGCCTGGCTTCCCTCCACCTAAGCCAAAGGTGAATCTACTCCTCCTTCAAAGCCTGCACACCCTCATTGCCAGGTCCTCCACCCTTGGCAGCTTTCTGGAAAGGTTGGTAGCTACAGCAGCATTAAGCCAGGCCCCACAGAGGGGTGCAGAAGGACCTCACAGACCAGTTCCAGAACTTTCCTTATGCTCTGCCTTGGGCCTGCAGATAAAACCACAAGCTGGCAGGGAATATTCTAAACCCATGAGAACTCAGCAGAAGGAAACAACTTCTCCTTTCACTGACAGGAAAGGTCTCATGTGCTGAAATAATCTGATCTCCAGAGGTGAAGCCCTTCCTGGGCTGGCTGGGTCCCCAGCAGCCTCTGTGAAGGTCAGTCACCAAGGCTTTCTGCAAACCTATTGCCACGCCTGTCAATGTGTTTTGAAGCAGAGACTTCAGGGCAGGCATCTGAAAAGCTCCTGCCAGAACATAAACACATTTTAACTTGTGCCACTTGAGCAGTTTTGTGAATCCATATTGCTCTGTAAAGTCTTGTTTTGGAGAGCTGGCAAAAAACATGATGCTTTTTACTTGTATTTAGAATCTCTTAGCTCAAATAACTTCATCATTTTTAGAAGTAAAACTCACATGACACTCTTTCTGTGAAGCTTTCCTTTTCTGGGCCAGACTGCAATAATTACAAGGTGCCCTAAGTCTGGGAGCAATCTCAGGAACAGGTATTTTGGCTAAACATACTGAGGAAAACGCTTACATTGGATAATTCCACAAAAGAACTTTAACTGCATGTGAAGCCATCTTCCTTCGTGGTCTGGCTTTAACCTGAAAGTGAGATATTTTTTTCCTGGAGCAAGTGTACAGCTGGCTTTCTTTTTTGCTAATGACAGGGGCTTCTTTGTTGTTGTGGTCATTTTCCACACTTGATACCTAAAGCATGATTTGCATAAAGGAATAAACAAGAAAACATGAAACACACATTTTTTACAACATGATACCTAAGGCTTTGGCCAAGCCTTCCTTCTGTTTTGCATGATTCCAGGACAACATGAATCTGAGTTAAAGAACTGTGCGTTGCTAAAAAGATAAATCTTATATTCAATTTGAAACTAGACACAGATACACATAATGATCTTTCTTCCGGTGCTATTTGTGGGATTACTGCTCTGGCCTTTCAAACTATTCTGGTTTTCTAACCCTATCTGCCCATAATCTATAAATATATACAGGACTATTTATAATAAAATAGTCTGTGGTCACTCAATATACGAGTACTATTTCAACTTGAAGTCTGTCTGCCTGTGACAGAAAAGGGAGGAATCTGAACGAAAATTACAAGCTCAAGATCACTTCACAAGGTCTCCTAAGCCATGTAATTACATCAGTGAATGCTGAGCTAAAGCTACAGTAGCTCGTATCAATTCTGTCATAGAAACACTCGACTGAAGTGGGTCCTGCAATCCCTTCCTAAGTGTGTATTATTCAAGCTCAATAACTAATTTTGCTGGAATAGTGCAGAAGCCTTCTGATATCTGCTTAAAGTCATTACAGCTCTCCAGAGTAGACATTGTATTATTATTATTATTTAAATAAAAATCATGGCCATGACCAAAGGGAATGTTTTAAACTATGCCCCTCAAGCAAGGTTTAAGAGCTGACTCCAGATTGATGTTATTCCCTGAGAATTTATCAACCTTTATAAAAAGGAAGTTAAAAACGTGTTCAGCAAAGATTTTCAATCTCTACCCCACATACAACCTGAATGCAAAAAGTGCCTCGGTTAAACAATATTTTACATTGTATGATCTTCAAACTCCAGATGTAATATTTAAAACATACTGGTTAACCTTGGCTACAGAATCTAAATTCTCAGCAGCAGAACTGGCCAGTAGGTATCAGTGCATTCTACCAGATGGAGATTTTTACATTTATGCATAAAGGCACCAGAAAGATATGAAGTTTTCCTTGCAAGCTGTTCCACATGCTGACAGCAGCACAGAGTTTTACTGAGGCGAATGCAAGAGGTTATGAAAATGAGGTGTGCTTGAATCCCTTTAAGGATGCCTGAGCTATTTTCCAGACCTGCACTCTGTCAGGGGTATAAAGTTTAACTCTCAGAAAAATGGGGCACAAACCCTTCCCTTACTGAACGTCACGAGGACATGTGGCTGGATTATGATCGGAGTTTATTTGAAGTGCTGCATGATGAAAAAAGCCCAAGAATCCAAAGATTTTGCAACCTGAAGCCTTGTCACACACATTTGTTATTATGTCAAATTATCTGTTTTTATAGTCATCATAGCACTGGTCCTGGGTCTCCACTAGAAAAAAAGTGGAAAATAATTCTTCATTGGAAATTATTCTTATGCCATGATCTCTCTTTGCCCACATTCAGCACAGTCAAATTGCCAAAATGCAAACAGGCTACATACAGTATTTCAAGTATGATGTGACAGATAAGGATGATTCTAAACCATTTTATTACAACCTTCATTCCCCTGACATACTAAACTCAGAAATGGAACTACCCAAACCCTCTAACATCAGCTGCTGCTCAAAAGCATGCAAATGAGATACTGTCCTCTGAATCCAGTGAGCATACCTTGCCACCCATTTAAATGTCTGCACAACTGGTACTACAATGGTGAATTTGGAGTGGCAAAACAAGGTTGCGTCCTTTAAATTGTATGTGTACATACACATTTGTACAGTTGACCTTGGGAAACTTACCAGAATGCAATAGGCACCTCACTAGATCCACTCTTGTGTAATGTGACTGCCCATTTTGGAGGGATAGAGTTAATTTTCTCCCTGGTAGCTGGTACAGAGAATAGTGATTAGAACTCACTGATGTTTTGGTGCTGAGCAGTGCTTATCCCAAATCAAGGACTGTTCAGAGTCTCATGCTCTGCCCGTGAGGAGGGGCACAAGAAGCTGGGAGGGAGCACGGCTGGGATAGCTGACCTGAACTCTTCCACACCATGGAACAGCATGCCCAGTATATAAACTGGGGGAGTTGGCTGGAAGGGGTTGGAGATGGGCTGGACATCAGTCAGTAGGTGGTGAGCAATTGTATTGTGCATCACTGGTATTTCTTGGGCTTTATTCCTCTCTCTCTCTTTGTTATGTCCTTTTTCTTCATTATTATCATTATTATTATTATTATTATTATTAACAACTTTTTTCAATTATCAGACTATTTTTGTCTCAACCCAGGGGTTTATCTCTTTTCTGGTTCTCCTCCTTCTCTCTGCTTCCTGTGTTGTTAGCCAGGGTCAATCCATGACAGTGAGGTGGACAGCAATTTGACTTAATCTGTTTTGCCCTTGACTAGATTACAACCCCCTGCAGAATTAAATACTGTTAATGAGCTTTGGACTGTATTCAGAAAGCCAGGCCTTGGAAAAAGAGGAGCTTCAGTTCAGGCAAACACTTCAGTACAAAGCTGTATCAAAGTACAGAATGTGAGTGTATTTGGGGGAACAGAGTGGTACCTACTGAGCCACTTCAGAACCTACAGGCTCGACACCACAATGCCATGTTAGTGCTCTTGACAGCTAAAAGGTGGCTATATCGACCACAGACCAGAAGAGAGGGGAAGAAAGGGAAGGAGAAGGAAAGGAAAAAGCAATTTTCAAAAGACAGATACTGCTATCTTGTACCTGCCTTGAATATAGGAAATACAGTTTTTAGTTTGAAGCTGCTTAATTTAGTTCGCTGCCATTTCACTATCAGAAGAGAAAATAATTAAAACAAGTTCTTGAAAATAATCATGCAGGACTTCTCATGGGTTTGCCTGATTTGGTGTTTTTTTTGTTGGTTTTGTTTGTTCGTTGTTGGGTTTTTTTCCATAAAACAGTTAGCATCAATCCAGTCTGACGAGCCCATATGAAAAAATAAATGAAACTTCTACCTTTTCCAAATCACTACTCTCCAAGCCAATCAGATAGCTTAACTCAAAAATGCTAAATGGAAAAAAGATCATGATCATGATCTTTGTAGACATGATCTAATCAGTGTATGTTTGTCTTCAAAGATTTTGTATTAGGGTACCACACAAGCTAAAAACTTCCAAGAATACTATGTACTAAAGAAAATTAGGAAGAAAAATAGGATGAAAATAGAATGCAACAATCCCAGAATATGTTAATTTTTTTCTTAAGGCAGCATTTGTACTTCTCTCATGCCATGTTCAGTTCTGTTTCTACTTACCCATTGGAGAGCTGCTGTCAAAAGCCACAAATTCCTCCCAGTTGTGCAGTTGTGTGGTGTCTGGGATCCACCAGGCCAGGCCAGGCTAGGCAAGGATGACACAATGATGGAACTTCATCATCTTCTGGACCTTGGTGTTCCTTGTCTTGTCCTTGTGTCTTCAGATGGATAATTGGGCTCTGCCCATGTCAGTGATACTGTTATTGCCACAGTTTTGCAATATCCTGAAAGGTGAATTCATGAGATCCTGCTGTTTCTGCTTCCTATTGCACATGGAATTGCTTTTGAGGTGGGAGTCTTGTGGAAGCAAAGGGACACAACTCATCCCTTCATGAGCTCGAGTAGCCAATGGTTAGGGAATTTCTTTTCCAGGGAAGTTGTTCCAGTACTGTCTCAGACTCCCACAGGAGAGGTACAGAGTGATTTTCTGCCCCTCTCTTATCCTAAAGAGTGCTGGCCGAGGCTGATTTTATAATGAAAATACACATGCACGCAACCCCCAGTGTTTTTAAAATTACAGTAATAGTACAAGTAGGCTAAAATGTCTTAAGAGGGGGGCTTATGGGTACCTGTTCCTGTTATTGATGTCCAAAACAAAGACCAACCAATTAAAAAGTGCTTTTCCTTTTCTTTTAAAAATTGGGGAATAAAGAGGCTGGTTTACTTTATTCCTCTAGACAGTTGTCCAGCTGGTGGCAAGAAAGCAGCTTAGCATATGGTGATTCTTATCCCAAAGAAGGCTCCTTCCCTGCTGTTTGAGGATTCTTTTTCCTTTTCCCCCAAACCCAACATTTGATAGCTGTCTAATTCCTGACTGAGCTGCACACAGCTGCCTCAGTCCATACAGTGTGTGACCCAGATATGTAGCTTACTGCTTTGCAAAGCACATTCACCTGCACTGACAGATAAATCAGTCTTGTGGCTGCTTAAAAATAGCAGCTTTAGCTGCTGGAGAAGTTCTCAGCGAGTGCAGCCAAAACATGAAAGGGAGTAATCCACCAGGCTCTCGACAAGCCAGAGGAGAGCCTGGTGCACAAGCTATCACCCACAAGCAACCCCACTGGCACAGCGACAGAGCTGCAAAATCCTCGAGGCACGGCGGGGGCTGTCAGCAGCACTAACACGATTAGTTAGGGGCATCTGCTTCTTCTCCTCACACGGGCCTGGGAAGGGCGAGCACTGCTCAGCTGGGGCACCCCCCTTGACTGGGTCGTCTCTGCTGTAGGACCTGATAGATATAAAAGCTGTCAGCCCATGCTAATGCTGTCAATGCCAGCCTGATAACCTTGTCACTTCTTCTCAGGTGTCAGCAAAACTGGGCTCAGCCAAGAGGTAACTCGGCTACTTGTGTCTACGCCACAGCTTTTGGCCGAGGGTGATTGTTCCACTTCTCACTCATGTCATGTTCCATTACAGACAAGCCCCTGAAATAGACCTGAGTGGTTAAAAAAAGCTCACCCAAATGATAGTTTTTTCCCACACTGAAAACTTTAAAGACTAAAGATTGGTAAATTAGTGAGATGCGTCTCCTTCTACCTAACCTGACTTAATGCAACGTTTCTTCTCATACCCTCCCCCAAACTTTTTGGCACAGAATGCTCTAAAATATAAGGAACATTATTAAAAAAAACCTATTAGTACAGAGGTGGCTTTAGAAACTAGCAGAGTAAGAGGATCTCAAGTGCAATCCTTCATCTAGTCAGTACACCATTGCTACAATTTCAGTAAAAAAAGTATTGCCTGCTTTGGGGTATGTCATTTTTGTTTTCTTGTTTGTTTATTGTTTTGGTTTTTGAGGAGAGTGGGAATTTCATTAAGAAGTGGGAGCTGGTGATGATAACTGCATAACATTTGCTATGTATTGTCCCTTCTGGTGTGAAAATAATAATTTTTGGTTATGCACTTCATGTACAGTAAGGCCCATGATGGGTGTCTTTAGAGCCTGACTTGGACCTGAACTGAAAAACCTGAGCTGAGCAAAAAGAAAATATCTTCAGAAAGGCGAATTCATCCGCTGCAGTAATTAGGTCAGAAAGGTCTATAAGAAGGTCAGCCATCCTCAGTAAGTGTTTAATCACTCAGGATGATTGGGAAGTATGTGCACATACACATCCTAAAGAAAAGAAAAACACTGTGGTGATTGGTTCCCCTGAAAATTTCATATTAGACCCAGAATACTTACCCATTTGATTTGCTGTGTATGTTTTCTGGAATCCAGCATATTTTCCTTGAAGCCTGTCAAATCTTGAATATTCACAGTAAACTGGGCAAGCTGAGCTAAAGACAGCAAGAAAAAAATGAAACTCCTTTGACAGGTTAAGTTTTGTGGCACATGCTACAGACAGGAGGTCACATTCTTATCAGAATAATCCAATCTGACCTTAAAAAACTTTTGAACAATGTGAAAATACTGGCATGCCTAGATATTTCTCCACATTGCATACTTCCCAGAATGAAAATTTTATGATGGCTCTCCGGCCATTATGAGAAAGATTTTTCTCCCACTTGCCTGTCCAGGTATTTGTAAATAAAAAGCTAATTAAAAATTGAATAAAAACAAGTATAACCCTTTTTTACTTCATACAACATCAGAAAGTAAATAGTCTCTCAGTTATAAAATACTGGATTATGTGACAAATGACAAAAGAAAAATATTTTTTCTGTTCCTTTTTGTTGAAGACATCACTGAGTTTTTCCACGGATTTGTATCTTTACACATTACATGAGGTTACCCCCACTTTACTCTTCCCTGGGAGATCAGTCAGCAGAACATATTTCCCCATGGGTACTAATTCCAGCGGCTTGTCCTCCAAATCAACAAGAAACAAGCCAGCTCTAGTCTGGAAGCCACAGCAGTGTGGAGTTCATTCCAAATTGAAATGCACTGTCTCTCATCGAGCTTATGGCAGGGCCAGGCCTGAATTCATGCACTTGTGAAGCTCCCAGATCCCAGCTGATCCTCTCCAAATGAGGGCTGAGCGGGAGCATGGCTGCTGCTGTCACAGGAATACCAAGGATGCTCAGCTTACACAGAGGCTGCACATTTGTAGCCTACTTGTGAGTCAGTTCTGCTTGCTGGGAACTGGCAGCCTCAGAGGGCTTCACAAATACTCCTCTCAGCAGCTCTGGCCTTAAACTTTCCCCCTGCCTTGTACCTCCTGCATCATTCCTGTTCCCTCAGTACTATTCGTGTCAGCAATAAGTAGGGTTTGAGGGAACTGGGCAGTAAACCTCCAGTAAAATTGATATTACAATCACAACGTAGGCTTTAGTGGTATCCAGGCAATAAACCAGAAAGGAGGAAGAGTAATTGCTGAAACTAATTGCTGTTAAAAAAAATAAATTAGGAGGGGGGTGGATAAAAGTGTGCTCACTCTGTTATACTGCAAATCTACTGCTAGCACGGACTTTAGCCCCTTTCAGAGCTGCTGCTGAGCTCAGTAAAAGCAGGTGCAGACGCTTTGAATGCAGGCTAGTCACTTCCATGATGAGGATCATCATCTCCAGTATCGTTTTCAGGACAATTAAGTGGAACACCATGGTTGTTAGCACCTTTATCTTCATTTGTGGCAGCATCTGTGGCACAATGCTGCTGAACTGGTTCCTCTCCCAGGCCAGTGCAGAAGGGTTATCTGCTCTCAGCTGACAGATACACCTTAAAGTGTCCAAGTAACCAACTACCAGGCATTAAGTCAGCTGCAGATTGTCCCTCTTTTAAAGGCAAACCCCAAAAAAATACTTTTTCATTCAAGATTTCTCCCACACAAAGTCATTAATCTACAAGAATGTCTTTTGTTTCCATATATTCTATGTACAAAATCCAAGAGGACCCTTTTAATGGAAATTTTCTGCTACTTTTCATGCACTGCTAGAACCTGCATGCAGAAAGCAGAAAGGGCAGTGAGTAGCAGTAATTTACAGTCCCGTAAGAATCTTATCACTTTGGAACCTACAATATATTAATTGCAAACCTCAGCATTTTAGCAAATGATATCAAGAATCCCTTCAATAAAACGGTCTGTCACTGTTGACTACAAATCAACATCTAGCTTTCAACCAAGACAAGGTTAGTTGATAAGACTTAGTTATACTGCTGTAAAAGACAATACTTATGAAGCCTCACAATATGCTTTTGGAATCAGTAAGTGTTCACATTATCCTTAAGACAGAAAAACAAGGCACAGTGTCTGTAACTCACCCATTTGTCCTTTATTAATCCAAGGCATAGTTACAGGAACCCACACCAATATCACATTTTACCAATAACCTTTAAAATTTTCTATTCCACTATTTTTCATGCAAACTTAGAGCTCCTCAGAAAAGAGAGAGGAGACAGCATTCTAAAAATCTTCAACACATGGCTGAAGTGAGAGACTTAGTTTGGAGCTATCTGCCTTGATGCTCTCTGACGATTCAAAGTTGCCAGAGTTTTACAAAGGCAAGTTCTTGTACTTAATTACTTAATGAAGAGGTACCTACATTGATAATGTCCCAAAGCAAAGAAAAAAAAAAAAAAAGGCAGTGATGGCACTGTGATATATGATATATATAGTAACTCATTATAGGTACATATAAAATCTCCAAATCTTAAAACATCTGGCAACTTAGGTTAATTTTATCTTAGGATT
This sequence comes from Machaerirhynchus nigripectus, assembly GCA_013397975.1. Classification (NCBI taxonomy): domain Eukaryota; kingdom Metazoa; phylum Chordata; class Aves; order Passeriformes; family Dicruridae; genus Machaerirhynchus; species Machaerirhynchus nigripectus. The sequence continues at coordinate 2,007,602 of VZRQ01007802.1, read as the reverse complement.
CATATCTGGTACAAAACCTGTAGCTGTACCTGCCAGTTTAAAGCAAACCTCCTGAAGAAGTGATCGTAATTTTTATTTTTCTGCAGTTCTGGAAGTGCATATTGACTGCACAACCTCACTATTACTGCAAAGCTTTAATCTCATTCGTATATTCTGGTTATTCTGCAATGCTAAACATGCCTCTAGCAAAGCAGAGCTCAGCTTATTAACAGATTTTTAATCATTTCTCCCTCCCTTTTCTCTTTCATTTTATTTTATTTTTTTTATGTTATCCCTTTTCAAGTGCTTTCTTTTTTGGTGAGCCATTAAATTTAAGATGATCCAGTACATAAAAACTTGAATTATAACAACTGGCAATAAACACATTTAACTTAAAGATTTATTTCTTTACTAGCCACGTGTTCTTCCTCAGTCATACTCCAAGGTCTGTTGTAGTACATCTGGCTAAACAATCTTGGTTCATTTTTCTGTAAAAATATGGATTCCTGCTGACAGCAAAATTTTATTGCAGAGGTATTGGAAAGTAATATCTGTTCACTCTAACAAGCTCTCCTGAATCCATGCTATCAACCAGAAACCTGTTGTGGGCCATTTGTTTTGTCTTTTTTTCCCTCTTTCTCTCTTCTAAACAAGTGTAATTGGGACTAGAGCAAAAAGGAATCCTTGAAGGACAGATCCGGACTGGTCATCCCTCAAAAGTGTTAGGCAGTGCTCAGATGCCATCAGTCAGTGCCCCTCAAGTCCTTCTTAGGTGAGAGGGCTGCCTGTCTCGCATTCCAAATGCATTTTGACAGCCAGGTTTTCTTTCAGGTCTCTGAAAAGAGAATATTTCCTGACCCCATACACCTGGCTCCCATGAACAAAAAACCGCACCCAAAACAACCCATGTGAACCAGGAATTCTTCCTCACTGAGGTAACTCATCTTCAGCTCTGAAAACAGGGCTTTGTCTTTTGAACAGGGCTGCACACAGCTCCCTTGAAGTAAGCACCCACTCTCAGAAATTCACTCATCCAAATTCTTACTTTTCCACACTGGATTTTATGAGAGAGTGATTCATATTTCTTACTGAGCATAAATGAAATGGAAGAACACAAATTTAGCTGATCTGAACTGCCACTACAGTTAGAGTTGGAATGCCAGGGACATTCACACACTGACTAATATAATTGTGATGGTGCTTAAAAGAGCAAAGACAGCAGCAGAGATATCTAATTTAATATACTGCTAGAAAGGAGAGTTTTATGCCATAAGCAATTTGTGAGTTTTTGGCCATAGCTGCTTAACTTCCCCTAGTATTGACAAGATAAATTTGCGCCAAGATTGTTTAAAGGGACAATCTTTGCCCTTAATTACAACTTGTACTTGAGTTAGGTTTTTTTTCCAACAAGAGATAAAGGTAGGAAAAGTCGCTTTCAGAAAAATAAAACCATAACATTTTCCTTTTTACAGTTCTTGATTTGTATTAACATAAGGAAGATAGAAACTCATAACAGAAAATCTCTTGTCATCAACAAGGCTGGAAAGCAAAAAAAAATGCATAAACATTTCCAGTATGAAGGCTACACGTGTTGCCTTGAATCATTCCAAGCTCTTCTTTCTCTGTTCTCCATTTTTAGATTACTCATACTAATTTCTTCATATGAACGGCTTTTCTACTTGAGATAGTGATAGCATTCATATTTCTACTAAAAAAGAAGATGCCTTTGAGCATGTAAAAGGTAGTCAGGGAGAAATCTAAGATGGTTCAAATAATTTTTTAGACTTTTAAATTTTTCTCATTGGTACTATTTTAAGCCTGCAAGACAAATCTGATTCTCTGTATTACTATTCCTCCTAGAACTCCTCTGCCCCACTGGCAGGGCTGATTGGAATATCATTACATTTCAACTGCTAGGACTTGGATTTTTCCTACACATTGGCACACTGAAACATTTTTAGTCTCCTTGTGTCTTTTAAATATATCAAATTACTATAATAAACAATAGCTGACCTTTATAGGCATGCTGACACAGACCCATAAATCTTGGTGGGTTAAAATCTAATGACTGTAATAAAATGGGATAACTCAACTGGCTTAAAAATGGCCTGAATCTTCATGCACTGTGCAACACCTGCTGTAACTGAACTCATCATTATCGTGGCCTTCTGGTCACCATCTGAACACAAATCAAATAGCCACAGCTGGCAGAACAAGCTGCAGGTGTTGGGCTTGGTTGCCACAGCCAGAGCAATTCTGGCCCTCCGTGATTAGCAGCACTTCAGCTCAGCACACTCCTCAGTCTTCTCTTCCTTGATACCGTCTCTCTTTGCTTTGCATCTCTTCTTGGGTTTCTTACATGGCTGTTCTCAACACTTTCAATCTTTTAACCAGGAGAGATTTAGAAACACGTATCAGAGGAGGTTCCAGCAGTAGGGAGTTTCTCAGATATTTTGGTCGGAGATGATTTGTTCAAATTCAAAAAGCTCAGCAATCTGTCTATTTGGCGAATAGATGCAACAGTGCCTGAGGGTGTGCTATATAATAATGATTTAAGGCATGTGTACGTACTCATACAACACACATGCTCCTCTGTCACAGAGCTAACTTTCTTCCAAGCAACAAAGCTGTGCCAAGTTTATCATGACAACTCGAGTCAGGGAGGAAAGCAGGAAGCTTTAAAGAACGAATTACCATCTGTCAAGTGGCTGTGTACCTTGCCTTAAAAATTATTGTAGCATAACTGATATGCATCTTTGCATGTCTAGACAGAGAATCTCTTCTTCCTCAGTTACTGATATTGATTGGACAGACTGTGAAAGCAAATTTTCAGATGTCCTTCACATGCATGTATCATTTTGAATGCATGCTCTGCCATGAGTTTCTTTGCAATCACAGGGCTATTCCTTTCATATATATGGTCTGTATGGCAATGATAAGCATTAACTATGAAGCACATCCTATTTATCAATTTTTCTGTCAGGAAAGATGATGAATCCAGAGCAACACTGATGGATTTCTCAAAGCTTGCAGAAACATCAGTCATATACAGTCCATGACCTGGAGTAAAGTGGGAAAACAATAAAACATGAGCAGAAATCCTCTTTGAAGCTGGCCTGTAAAATAATAGCTCTGAATTACTTTCAGTTTAATTCCTATCTGTTCTCACGTGGGTAACTGTCCTCCACATGGGAAGCTTTGTCACCAGGTTCTGTTAGGACTATTTCAAATGCAGTGCGTATGCACTGAATTGAAGTAGTGTTTCAGTCAGGAAAAAGTTTATGAGCACATTTGAAATAAAAGTGAAAGCAAGATAAATTTTTGATCTAAAGAATAATCAGTATGCCAAGAAAAAATGGCTCTGTTCATATCTGAAGCTACGAGGAATTTCACCAACTATTAACATGAAAAGTTACATGTATTGCAAATTCAAGTTATTTTATCAGAAGGTATGATAAAGGCAAAATGATTCACATATCGCCCTGACTTGTGTGTCATGATCATTTTTTATACCTGAAAAAACAAACCACCTCCATTTCAGAAGTCTAAAAATTCAAGAGCAATGTCACCTAACATCCTCATCCCCATTTATGCAATTTTGCTTAGAAATCTCATCATGAGCTTCTAATCTACATCAGCCTGAAAGAGCTAAAATGCCAAAGATCTGGCTTAATGGACATCTGAGCCTGGGCAAACCTGGAGGGCAAGTATGCAAGTGTCAAAACAATCCAACTAAACCCAGGACACCCCTTGCAGGCTGGCCAACACGGATGACACCTTTGGCCCTTTTCTCTCGTGCTGCTTTGCCCTCTAATCGAAGGGAGCAGAGCACCAAACTGCCACTTTGGACAGATTCAGAATGCTGGTGGATAAAGTAGCCTCATATTCAAGGAATCTACCTCTAACCCAGCATCTATTTATCAATATAAATCACCTGCATTTTAAAATTGAAGTTATCTCATTAGACAAGCCTAGAATGGATCTGGCCTGCCATAAGACACTTTGAGCAGCCACTCAATAACACAGAAAGAATTTAAGACACTGGAATCATAGATCTTATCAATTGGTCTGGATCTACCTGTAAGAGAAAGGAAAATTTCCGAAAAATCCCTGCAAATACAGCTTCAAAATCAAGATGATAAATCTGTCCTGAAAGAATGCTAGCTCATACCACCAGGACAGGGAGCAATGAATTATTTTAAGCTCAATCCTTAGTGTTGTTGACTAAATATGAACTCCTAAGGGGACTCTAAAAAGTGGTAATTTAATTCTAAGTTGCTCAAGAGATGCTGAGTTTCAGATACCAAAATAAAATTGCCTGAAAGTTTCTTGCTGATGCTGTACATATTCCAGATTATNAAAAAAAAAAAAAAAAGACCTCACTCTTATCTAGCAGATTTATTAAATCGAATATCAGGTTATACTCAGGAACTTGAGGGCTAACCTTCATCCTCAGTAAATCTAGGAAAACATTTGCATCTTTGTGTGCTTTAGCACAGGCAGAGAATTCCATCTCCCCCAAACACCCCCAATCTGCAAATGTGTCAGTGAATTAATTCAAGCCGTATGGAAAAAAGGTGTTTGTTTTTGAAGAGCAGAATGTCTGCACAGAATGCAACAGACTCTGACAGCAGAAGTTGCTGTTTAGCTGAAATGCCAGGCGAAAGGATGTGCTTCAGCCCAGCACACAGCTGGAATAGCACATAGCGCCCATTCCATCCCAAAAGCAATATCCCTATTGTGCAAAGGTCCAGGCTCTTCTGAGGAGCAGCTCTCTTATTCCTTCATCATCTCACATCTTTCAATAGAAGTCTGCTTAAAGGGCTCAAGGCTTGCAGTCCTAGTAGAGGCTAATTGCCTACCTTCCAAATTGGAGCAGAAAAACACTCAAATACTTTAAAAAATACCAAGAAGTGCTTCACGAGGAAAAATGCACATGAAAAATAATTTGCAACCTGTCTGCTCTCAGCATCCTTCTTCTACCTTTTCTCTTTAATCCGATAGCAACAATAGGCTGACTCCAAAAAACTAAAAAGAGAAAAAAAGAAATCTGGCGTTACTTGAAAGTCATAGTTGTTTGAAACATCCAGTTTTCATAGACGGCAAGGAGCGGATATTAATAATTTTACTACATATTAAATTTGACCTGAGTGACTAAATCAATGCTCTTTAAAATGAGGGTTATAACTTGGTCTAGTAGACTTGGTCTGGCAGACACATCCCTCATTTGGTGGCAGTGAGTCATCCCCTCTTGCTCATTGAGGTTGTGTCCATAAAGAGCACTGCAGCCAGACATTAGGGACATCTGAGCTCATTCCAAGCACAGGATATACACCTGGATTGCAAAAGCCCTGCTGCAGAGTTAAGAAAGTATCACACTTTGCTGGTCTGACATTCTGTTTCCAGGTCTAAAATAAGGGTACTGAACACTGCTGCAGGGATCTGGTGTGGTTTGCTGGGCTCTACATTAAGGCATCTAAATAGTAAAAAAATTAAATCTCTTGTTCAAAACCTCATAAAAGGCCTTTTCTGCAGGGGAAAGCTACAACATAGAGTATGGCTTCAGCAGTACTAGGAATTTGGAGAGTTTTAAATGCATCATATCAAGGATTGCTAAATTTAGCAGTAGTCAGTCACTGTTAATTCAAGGTTTGGTTTTTGCTAACACTGAGCATAATCTCTCTGAAGAGATTGGATTTTTTTTTTTTGAAAGAAAGGAGCTTACAAGTAACAAGTAATGGCTAATCCAAAATACGTTGCTGGCAAAAACAAATGAGGAGTTGTGCTACTGTTGGTCACTAGGTCAAAGCACGCTGTAGTCTTCCCCGTAGTGTTTACCTGGACCTAAAACTAAAACTCCAGCCTTTACTAAGATTTGTATTGTGTTATTTATTACATTATGTAGTGCCTATAAAAGCTTTTTTTCTCCCCTCTGCTGTGAATTTGCTCTGTGCAGCCACATCCAATACTGCCTTCATTTCTTGACCCCAGTGGGTGCTCCAGCATGATGTGATTTTTTGATAAAGGGCCGGGCTTGGGCAGGTCGTGCACACTCTGCAGCTCCTGCAGCTCTCCCATGAACACAGGAAGAGAAGCCTGTGCAAAGGCAGGTAATTACACAGCTAGATAAAGCTCTGTGTGGGATTGTCCACTCCTTACCATCCACAAGGCACAGAAGCTGGAAAAAAAGAATGATTCCGAGTAAGAAAGAGGTACCAAGCTAACAAACCAAAAAATCCTTTGAAGTTTTAGACCCATTTAGTCATTCTGCTTGTAGGACCCTCTGTAGATACACCACCTATACTGTCAGCTTTAGGGGTGTTTCATGTCCAGCCTTCCAGAGTAAGACAGTGTGCAGTGATTTATATGTAGATTCCATAGCAGTGAAAATCAGGACAAAAGCTACTATTCAGACTTCCAATGGATGCCAGACAAATGTAATTATAAATAGAATTAAGAAGAGTTATCTCTTTCTACCCAACTATTCTAGGATTTTTTGGGGGGCAAAAATGGTAAGGAAGATAACAAGCATGCTGAGAATCTGTGTTAAGCATTTCCACACATCTTCTACTCTCCTCTCTACTGTTTTTAGAAGGTTTTCTTTCAGTACTGCTTGTCTGAAAGAACATTTTTTTTCTGTCTTTCTTTTAAAAAACAAAAGTGTGTTTTTAGGTCCTAAAGGGTTAGAAAAGTCAAACCATAAATTATAGAGAAATTAAAATATTTTCTATAATTTAGTAATTAGATGGCTGAGGTTTCTCCTTGCTGCCGCACCGCGCACATATGATGATCCCAAATGAACAGCCTATATTTTCAAACATCACACAAAGGGAATTTCCAGCAGGGCTACAAAAAGATTGGGAAAAATCACTTTGTAAGTCAGTTCACTTTATTTTTAAAATCTCACCAAGGTCACAAGCCCAAGGAAAGCTTAATTAAAGTCGATGGAAGATGCAGAAGCGAGGCAGAAAGAATAAGATGGCAAGAAAAATCATTTTTTAAAACATATTAGATTATGTGAAGACGGAGAGGCTTGACACCATCGATTTCAGAAATGGGTTAAAGATAAGGAACCAAGTATTGTAGGAATTACAATGAGGCAAAGCGTGCTGGGAACACATCCGCTACACACATCCACTTTCTAATTCCAGGGGATACAATGAAGGCTAAGACTTAAGGGTGTCTAAACCCAGGAGGCTTTCATTAGGAGCCACATACTTACCTCACAGGATTACAACGAGGAGAAAAAAGCCCAGACAAGTGGTGTTGCTGGGCAAACATTTTAGTCTTTCCTCTCGTTAATTGCTAGTAAAACCCATTAATATTTTGCCCCTTACATCTTTGATTTACATACCCACTCTACCCACCACCATTAGTCCTGGAAAAGGTGTGACCAGATTTCCTGCCCAAGATGACAAACAGTTTTCCATCAAGCTGAGAAACTGTCTCAGAAAAGAACAGAACATTAAAAAAACCCCACAAGCTCAACTAGCACTTATTATGCATAAAATTATTGGCAACACTTTATGATACTTTCATAAAGCTTCTCCTCCTCATCTTTGTTTAACAACCAAGAAAACTCTCCACAGATAACGTGGAGTTATTTTTAAAGCAGTCTTTTATACAACTGCATCTTCAACTGACTTGAATGACATAAGGTCAATGCTTGAAGGTGTAATCCCTGTCAACAGAGCAATTTTCATTATCTGGGTGAAGAGTTTGCATCTTAACCTTTAAAACATTCGACTCCTCTCAGCACTTGTGAGCTCTGGTGCTCTCTGCTGCAGTCAGCACCTCCTCAGAGGGGCAAAATGAGGGGTGTAAGCTCCTCACATGCTGGATACCAGCTACAGGCCTATTAAAAACCTTGGAAAGCAGCGCAAGGAAAAGCTTTCTGAGGGTTTGTGCAGAAACACACAGGTGTCCGGGAGCCCACATGCCACTGAACTTAATGGTCAGAGGCATTTGTAGAATGAAGGTGGGGAAGGATCCTCATCCAAGGAACTCCCCAAAATCTCCCAGGAAGTTTTCACATGAAAGATGAATAGGATTATTCCCTTGTTTTTTAAATAAAAAAGAACTGATTGCTCTTTTTGGCAAATAATTTGAAAATAAAGCTCAGTGTTCTATAACGCAGATCTAGAGACTCCTGGGGAAGCTGAAAAGCTGTCTGATTCTAATATGTTAAAAGCTTTTTAGCTTGAGGCAGTGCTGGCTAAGGGAATATTAGATTTGTAATCAATTTTACTAGCCCCTCTGTTGTTTTCCAGATGTGTTTATTGATTATTAGTTTTAAGCAGTAATACTTGGTCTGAATAAAATATAAGTAGATAAGAATCACACAAACATTTAATTATTTTAAAAAATTAATAAATGTTAAAGGGCTCTAAGTATGCCAACATCTACTACACCTTTTCATAGCATGTTGCTTCCCTTCTGGAGAACGTGACACTTGCTCAATAGTCAGATGAAAAAAAGAATGAATAAATTACATCCAGCTCTAAATTCTGAAGGACTCTGAAGTTAACTGATTACCCTTAGAATTACCTATCTGATTAGTAGCCAAGGAAAGAATTTAACAAAATACCAATATTGGAATAGGTTCAATACTACTACATTTATGAAACTCATTTTCACTGTTAATTTGACCACTCTCCTCTAGTTCACCACCAGTCAAAGTACTGCCATAGCTACTGAAGGAAACCATTACCTCTGAGATAGCATGTGGACTAGAAATCTGCAGCTACCACTTGTCTGTACATAGATTATGGAGAGCAAATAACTAAATTAATTGCTCACAAAGATACTTTTCTTTTTCTCAAGTGACTGCAGCCTGCAATTATTTGGAGATCTCATGTCAGCAGCATTTAGCCTATGACATGCTGGAAAATTGTGTTTAGAGAATTAATATTGCTGTTTGTAGACGGTCACCTTGGGATGTGTTCCAGCTCTTCCCTTTCTTGATGATACACTTCATTATATTTAAGTACGTTCCTGGAAGAGACAGACTGAAGCAAAGGCAATTAAGGGAAGCCAGGTTAATGAATTAAAAAGTTAAGGGGCCTGGGTTTTTCCTGTGAAAAACTATTTATTTCTGAGCAACTCTAAATATCTCTGGCCAGATCATTTGGATTAGGCTAAGAAAGTTAGCTACAATTCCTAATGGTCAGACTTGCTCTCACTGCAAGGTTTTGTGGCTGCGTCACCTGGAATTCAGCCTACCTCAAAGGTTTCTGGTTCAGATGATGTGGGGCTGTGCTGGAGGCATCACAAGAATAATATCTCCTTGCTGAACCTTTGGAAGAGTGTATTTCAGTGCAGATTTGCTTGGTTCAGAGAAGGATTTCTCTCTTGATATACCTTCCTTATTCATTGGCAGATATCACCAGCACAGAAGCGACAGAAAACAGCAAGGGCAGGGGGATGTGCAGGAAGAGGAAGGGAATTTCTCAAAACAGGTCTCTCCAGATCTTGTTTAGATATTCAGGAACAAGATTCAAACTGTTAGCAGCAGCATGTACTTCTCAGCCCACCAAGGTAGTTCTGAATAGGAGGAAGTGTGTAATGGATGGGGAAGAAGTGTGATCATTGTATCAGAAGAAAGAAAAGGAAGGAAAGGAAGGAAAGGAAGGAAGGAAGGAGGGAAGGAAGGGAAGGAAGGGA
>VZRQ01007802.1:1885290-1997737 GCA_013397975.1 Machaerirhynchus nigripectus | reverse complement strand
GAAGGAAGGAAGGAAGGAAGGAAGGAAGGAAGGAAGGAAGGAAGGAAGGAAGGAAGGAAGGAAGGAAGACAATGAAGATAGATCAACAATCACCCTCTGCTGAAGAAGAAAGAATTTTTATGTTGGGCCTGTTAAACATCTGTTTGAGACAGAGATTTCTATAATTATTCTATAAAGTAAAATATCACAGAGGTCTCATTATTGGAGATATTGCATTGCTCTATTCGACTGTATTTTATATGGAGATAGGTAATGGGGGCAACTGGCACAGCAAGAAACTGTGTCATTCAGAATCATAGAATCATTTAGGTTGGAAAAGACATCTAAGACCGTGGAGTCCAATAATTAATCCACGACTACCACTTTCACCACTAAACCATGACCCTAAATGTCACACTTACCTCCAGGGATGTTGATTCCATCATTTCCCTGGGTAGCCTGTTCCAATGCCTGGCCACCTGTTCAGTGAAGAAGTTTTTTCTAATATCATGACCCATTTCTACTTGGAGTGTTACCTAGGGAAGAGACAGGGAGCTAGGGAAGAGAGAGAAAAGAGCCTCCTGACAAATTTAATTGGAAAACCAGAAATCTATTACTATCACTTTTACCTGAAATGGATTTGGTATAATATGAAAAGGATTTCAGCTTACAACCTAAAAGTCTATTTCTCAAACTCTTGCACAAATAAGATTCCACTCACATGAATACAAATATTTGTGAAGAGATGAACATAAACGTCAATAAAACATGACCATCTGTTTCCCTTTCAAAATAATTCCAGATATTTGTGATTTATTTTTCCTATTATTTTGCCCAGCTTTAAGTTGAAGCTAAAGCCTAACCTCCACAGCTTTTAGGGGAAAATATAAAGATCTCTCTTCTAGGTAGGCTACAGCAATGCTCTGTCTACTTTACAAAAAGAAAAGGTTTTACCATTTAGTTTTGTTGATCTCTATAATCCCTTGCTGGTCTCCAAATATTGCACCTTCATTAAAAGATATAACCTTCTAAAAGCCATCTTAATTAATTAAATTAAATTTAATTTAATAAAAAAGTCACTTCTGAATATTCAGCTGGCAGAGCGAACAGAAAAATTTGGCTTTTTATACTTTTCATGGGACAGTACTTTAAATCTCCTATGTCAGGCTTAGGTAGCTCTCACAGTACTCTTTAATGTGAAAATTTGCCACTGAGCACCGACCTTACAGCTGTAGCTCTTAACCGTGGTGATTAAGTGAGAGAGAAAAGCCACTGCTACTTTGTCTTTAGTTTTCACAGGATAATGGATACAGTGCAATCTTAGTGAAAACCAGAGATGCAAAGAGTGGTTTGATCCTGAAAGTCATTTCAATGCTGGAAATGGATGCTTTTTGGAATAATGCCCAGTGAACTGCAACTTTCAGAAAGTCAAGAGACTGTCCTATTAAATCTAAAAGGTTGGTTTGGCTGGTATACAATAGATACTAAAAGTAAAAAAGTCAGATTGACTTACTTGAGACATTTATCTGCTGGAATGATAGCCCACCTTTCACTCTGCTCTGCTGAACTACCACACTCCTAATCAAATCTTTATGGCCACGGAGGTATAGGAGTGACACAAGGCAAGTGCCAAGTGTCAACCCAGGGAACCTAAGGCACATGGCAGAGTTATTATCACTTATTTCTCCCCATTTAGGAACAAAAGGGGCATATAGTGTTTAAACACTTGATGGGAATAGTCTTTTCTTTCCAGGACTGACTTTTATGCTGTGTGACCCAATCCCTTCTCTGGTATGAAGTTTCCTGCTCTGTTATCCACAATGATTTATGGGGCGAAAGGCCGAATGTGATCCAAATTTTACCATAACCCAAGATATACTTCCGTAAAGAGAGGAGAGGAGTTTCTGTGAAATGAGTTACCTATTTTTGAGCATTTACACAGGACTTAGCCACTAGCAGAAACCCCGTCAAGAATGCTCTTTCACTGCATGCTCGTGCCTAACTCTAAAGCTCTCCTCTCCCTAGCCCTCCCGTTTCTGCAAAAAAGAAGTCTTGCACTAGGGACAAGAGCCACATAACAGCTGAGCTGGCGACAGAAAGCTCAGGCTGTGCTGGGAATGCACTCAAAGGTCATATGAAACAAATATTATTTGATTTGGTTGTCTCCTCTCTTACATTACAAAGTCGTGTAATTCCTTCTCCTTGGCCTCCGTCTCACAGAGATAATAGTTGCAGAGTCAGGTACTGCCCTTACATGTAGTCAGCACGGAATGCTGTCATCCGATTTCACAGATAACGGGAGGTGCCACTCGGCCATCTCTGTCCTCGTTTTCCTTCAGGCTCAGGTTGAAAATGAGAATGAAACTGAAAGAGGAAATTAACCCCTCGGTCACAAGTATGAACATTTGAATGGGATCAGTGCAAAAGGCTTATTTCTGCTCTTCCTTAAAAGCAGAGAGAAAAGTAGTGTCAGATTCCTAAAGCTTGTTCTCAGTTTTAATGAGCACGAGGGAATAACACTGAAAGGACTTGTATGTTTCAAGCTGCAATACATCAGGCTGTCAAAAACACTGGAATGCCACATACTCTAATCTTTTTCCACTCTCCATTGCACAGTCAGTACAATTATCTTGTTGCAGCAAATTGGGGAAAAAAGTATTAAGAGTAAATTAGTGTTTAAATGCTATGAAATCTGCTTTGCAGGTTGTCCCATTTCCTAAATAGAGAAATATTATGAAAGCATTAAACAAGAATGTGAATTTTTAAGAAGCCTATTTCTCCTTTCCACGGTGTTGCAAATATTTCTGGTGCACAGTCATGGCATAATCTGTAATAGTATCGGTGACAAGGAAAAAAATTAAAACTGGATGAGTCCTGTAATTTTAGAACCAATACATAACAGCAAACAAGTCTGATGGAAAATGCCATGAATAGTAATTGCTTGTTTGCAGAAGATATGAAGGTCAGGAAAAACACTGGGTGAAATTGAAAAGATGGGAATACACACTGGGAGAAAATAAAAAATTTCAATTCATGCAGATACCTTTCTCAGTCAGCATAAGATTTTCTTTGCATCTTTAAAATGCTAAGTGTGCTCTACACTAAAAGTAATTAATGGTAAATAATTTGAAAAACCTTTTCTCTTTTCAGGTCTCTGCTGTTTATGACTTTTCAAAACTGCCAGGATGAGTTCACCTACCTCTACCTGCTCACAGAAGTTCAAGAGCCACATGCAGTGCTTGGATACTCCATCACCAAGATTCCCATACCACATCAGAGGTACAAACCGAAAGGGACACCAGAAAACACAGAAATAAATGAGTAAGACCCGGTTTGGTCTTGTCATTATTATCTAGAAGAGGGAAGTAAGAAGAAAAGGTTAGAAAACCAGAATATGACATGTTTGAAACTTTTCCTAAAATTAGTCAACTGTGAAAAAAATAAATAAGCTATCTTCTGTCAGTGATGGAACATAATTTTGGAAACTGTGTGATGGGATTGTCTGTTTGAAGTCCTAAATATAATTAAGTTCACAGTTTCACAACTTGGCTCTTAGGGAGTGTTGCAATATGTAAAGAGTAGTACAGTCTAAAATGGTAGTTCACTCATAATATTTAATTACACAAAGGTAATAGACGAATGGAATAAATTCATTTGTCCAGTGTTTATAGCTCAGATAATTTTTGGATTTTGTTTTCATTTTGCTCCTGAACGACTTTGTAATGAAAAATGGATGCCAACCTGCTAATGATTCTCCGTGGCTGGAGCCTGATGCAGCTCTGGAACAGATGAAACCTTTGCTGTGATTCAGTTAATACTTCTAAACATAGATATCAGTCTTCACTGTTGCTTTGCTTTAGAGTCTGGTTCTACTTTTAGTCAGTCCAGTGGACTGCGAGAAAATCCACATTAACTGATTCTATTGTAAAAACTCACCTTCTGATAGTGCTTTTTCAGCTGTAAGACAGATGAAGGTTTTAGGATTATTTTTATATCTTGATTCCACTTGCTGTTTCCCAAATAGACGGGCAAGTTTATGTGGATAAGTTATGCACAGAGAGGCACTTCTTTCCTGTGGTAATGGAATCCATAAAAGACTTAAACCCATTTGCTTCTGTAATTAAATCATCCATCTCAGGAGAATCAAGGAAAAGCTGCAAATGGAGACTTTTAAAATTAAGAAAAATTAGGTGGTAAATAAATGTTTAAAAACCACCCAGGTTAAATGAGTTTTCCTTTAATAGGTTGAATTTCTTGATCTTAAAAAGAAAACCAACAAAAAAAAAAACTCGGACCACCACAACAAACAACAAACTGAGAGCTGAAGTTACTCCGCTAGTAAGGGTCTCTTCTATCTGATGTAGAATATGAAGTTCAGACATTTAAAAACTGATTCGAATTGATTGTTAAACTATTATTGATCAGTTGTCTTTCACCTTACGAAAGCTCACCAACAGAAGAATGATAATTAGCCATTTCGTCGTTATAGTGGTTGATGCAGAATTCATATGGGTAGAAAATTTAGGAAGTCTTTGTTGTTGTTTTTCCTGCCCTTTGGAAGAAGTCTAAAAGGTCTTTTGTTAATTCACTCTGGTACCCTCCTGAGCTTGAAAATATATTTTCTATTTAGATAAGGCTTCTTTTTTTATATATATGTGCAATCACACCACCGTGCAGATTTGGGAAGACCTTTGATCGTGTTGGTGAGCCCTGCACAAGGGGCTGCTTCCAGCATCAATGTCTAATTGATTTTATAGACACAAACAACAAAGCCCTTGAAAACCAAATTCTTACTGAAGTGGCTGAGCTTTTTCTGTTCATCCCTCTTGCTCCAGCATTCAATTCCAACTAAGAAAGATCACATCCTACGAGAGGTATTTTTCCCCCACACTTTTTTTGGTGATTAGCTATAGAATGCAGTAAAGTGCCTGATGTACCACATTAAGAAGGATGCTAAGAGGTTTACAAATCTCAGTAATTAATGACTATTTTTATCACAGAGAATATAGACGACTTTCTTATATCTATCTGAAACTCAATATAAGCCTCTATAAGCCTCCAGGCTGCATAATTGGTGCAATAGAGCTGAAAATGAGATGGAGGATATAATACAGCTCAAGTAATCCTGCCTTTAGCTGAAATGGAACAGTGGAGGCTCTGAGCATCCAGAATGTTTTTTCCACTAAGATTTAAAGCCAGCCAGCTGTCGGCTGCTGCAGTGAAAATTGTGGTGTTATTTACTTTCTTTAGTGTACTCCAAATATTTAAAGTGACATGACCATATTTATGGCCATTTTTTTATCTTTAACAACTTAAGCAATGCGTGCAATCACATTTTTTCTTGTTAGGGGCCAAATGGGTGCATATCCTTCATAAAAGTTTCAATTCAAGCACTCTGAAAATTACCTCAGGTCACAACGTCCTGGAAACGATGCAATTGGTTTTACCTTCTCTATGCAGTAGCTGTGAGAAATAAAATCTTTTTAAAATCATGATGGGTTTATAAAGGGCTCAGAGAACAGGAGGAAACATTGAAAAGGTTTATACAGTGGTGACATTTTAAGATTGAAAGAGAGTGCTTGTTATACAGAGACCTGATGAAATCTGTCAGGTTGGGATTTACTGTTTAGCACATTTACCTCAGATGTAAAACTGAAAAAAAAGTTTAAAAAAGTAAAATAAAAACCACATCAATCTCACCTTTTCTTTTCTTTACAGTTTGCATTGCAGAGAAGATTTGAATGAACCAATGAAGATAATGACAAAAGCTTTAGTTTAGTTTACTTTCTTTTAATTGGTTTGTAACTTACTAGTAAATGATAAACACAGCACATTGTATCTCCTTTTTCTGTGAGAGCACTGGGAAAATTCCCCAGTGTTCTGGCTGAAATACAGTGAGTCGGATTGGGGGTTTTTTTTCTCCCTAGGGAAATTTTGGTTATTTTAAAGTTTTAACAGTCTATAACCTATGGTTTGGGGTAAGGATTATTGCTGTTTTTAATTGCATGCAAGGAGCCTAGCAGAGTAGAGCCCAGGGGCGCTGCTGTAAAACAATCATTAAATAACATTAAGCCTGTGGCAAGGGAGAAGGAATCAGCGTAATCATTGCACATCTTTCCCCCCAGATTCACCCTCAGCCTAGAGTCTGGTTCTTGGTCTGTTGGAAATGCCATCTTTTGATTACGACGGAAAAATCCCATTAATGTTTCTGCCATTGTCACAGTCCTACTGTGTTTGTCCTTGCGACAGAATCATCGCCCCGTTCTGCTTCATCATCTGCATGGCTAAAATGAGAACACCGATTTTCTGTCTCAGGGACACGTCATGGATTTTGACACTGCTGGGCTGAAAATGATGTGGAACCACAGAACAGTGTCATTACCGTTTAATAGCGGTGAACGATACTCGGGAGCTTCTTGAGCCTCACAAGTCCCGCTCAGAAAGTGCACCCACCTCTCAGAAGGGGAGGCAATCTCTGTGCTGCATCCAAATGGGCTGTGTAAATCACCTCTCCTGTGGGAACTGCTCTCGTGCTACAAACCACTGTCCACGATCACTCACCCCATTGAACCTCTGTCCCTGGGTAAACACTGCGGGACTGTGACCAGAGACTGCGGGGAGGAGAAGCTTGAAGGGCTGGTGGTGCTCTGTCACCTCCCTGCAAGAGAACACACGCATCTCTCAGTGCTTTGAACCCAAGCATGGATGGGGTAATGAAAACTAATTTACCCCAGAGACCCTGAAATTCTGTATTCTGTGATTTTGGCCTAGGCAAAATATTACTTATCTTATTAAGAGATAAGGACTTAGTTTCAAAGCTGCAAAGATGAAGCATCCTGACTTTTGTGGATGGACAGAAGGTATCTGAATATGTTTCCTCTCATGAAACAGCTTGGACCTCAGAGGGAAATCTGTGCCCTGTATTCATCTCCTCTGTGTACTGCATCTTTTATGTATTATTTTGCCTTTATGGATTACTCTGCCAAAGAATTGCTGGATATTATGCAAAGAAATAACCTAGAATGCTATGCTAAAAACTGGTTTATCACACTTACATTAAGGCATTGTTATCAAATATGTTTTGGTATTCACTGTGGAGAAATGCTTCTTCTTCTTCTTTATGTTAAATTTTTACAGTTCTAACAGTATCAGATTTGAACCAGTTCCTTCCAAACCCGGGTGAGCTAGGAGAGAGGGGGAAATAGAGTAAACTGGAGATGTGAACCTCAAGTTATTTTCTTTGGTTCCCAAAGCCCATTTGACCATATGAGCATTCACTCCAGGAATTTAAGACCACTCATTCTGAGAGGAAACTCTGCTATTAAGAGACAGGCCTATGAGCCACAGAATGTTTCGCTGATGTTTCTGGAGTTATACATGACCAAGGCAACAGTGGTTTGGTTGAATAGAATGCAGTATTGCCTCAGAAAACCTTCAGTTAAAGAAAAAGAAGCGAGGAAGCAGGACTGAACATTCAGTCTCTAATAGAAAAAGTAACAGACCTGTCCTGATGAGGACCTTGTTCTCTAGTCATATCTTGAAACAACTAATCAAAATTTTGGTTTTACTATTCTGATCTCCTTTATTTTGTTCTATAGGTCTTCATATGTTTCAAATTTGCATATTCAAATACACTCCCTATCTTTCTACTACCATCTCTTTCTGTGGACTTCTCATCAACATTATCTTCCTGGTATCAAACAATTCACTCTTCTATTTCCTTCTCAATATTTTCCCTTTAATTCCTCCCCATACCGACCTATTTTCAGGAACAGTCTCTCGTATCGTTGGAAGTTGAATCCAGCAGTGTACACATTAGAATTATGTTCTGAAAAGCAATTTACAGGGGAAAGAGACACAAAACCCTTTACCTGTCACACTCTCCCTCCCCTGAAACAATATCTCAAGAGGAAAATATTGCTGTCTGGATATGTACACACACAGCCACTGCCTTTTGCCATGTCCTACACCTTTAATTGGAGTTCTGGATGGCACACAGAGAGATTGCCCAAAGTTATATAGACTTCCGTTGCAGGACAAAAATTCTGTTAACAACACTTTAAAAAGTCTACTTTATAGAATTTAGCCTCGCAGATAAATGCAGAAGAGTTCCTAAGCTTCAATAATGCAGAATCACATACTAAGTCATCCCTTTCTTAATGTTAGAGGAACATTAATGTTGGAAAATGTAGTGCCTGCCCACAAGATAACATGTACCTGCAAATTTTGAAGCAGACTGTATTTGACACATCAGAGTAGAGCTAGGAAGAAGAAAAAAATAAGTTATCTGCAACTGGGAAATATTTATGGGAGGATAGTTATGATATGTTATATAATATTTCAATAAAGCCATAGAATTTTTATCTGCTGAGCCTGTGGGTGCATTAGATGCCATAGAAACTGCACAAGAGTGGCAGACCCGACAGTGTGTGAATAATCTGGCCAGGTAGCTGTGAGAAGCTGATTCAAGAGGCTCAAAATGTACCAGCATAATTGAAACAATGAATTTGTTTTTCTGCAAGATTATCAGGCCCAGATTGGTGCATTCAGTCTCCTGGGATCCCATAAATTTCCTCTGTCATGCTGGAGGACAACGAGCTCTCACACACCATGCAGGAGCCTGGGAGGAGCACTGACATCTCATCAGCTTGACCTTGATATGTCCACAGTACAAAACCCGATCTGTGGCAATGGCAGCCTGGATCTGCCTAACCCGGCCGTCTCCTGCTGCCACGTGCACTGTTCTGTGGCAGCAAAGGCAGGGGTCTGACAGCTCTGCTGTCCCTCCCCTGGGAACCAGTGGTGCCACTCATAGCAGGGACAACACAGAACCCGGCAGGGAGCCAACGAGCACTGCCAAGGAAGTAGGGAACCTCTATTTCAGTGAGAATGCAGCGTGCAAGCCAAGGGATGGAAGAGTGGAAGAACGCTAAGATGTTTCTGCTGTTTCCTGTGTCAGTTATTTAGCTATTTTTGCAAGCCTAGCACCACGTTTATGTGTATATATATAAATAAAGGGGTGTGGGTACGCGTGCACAGGAGACTGGATGTGAGCATGGCCAGGGACGGAAGGGCTGGGGCCAGCTCTGCATAGTGCAGGAGCAGCCATTTAAACTCAGGTCCTACTGTGAAGGAAACTTCCCCATGTGACCATTCACGAGACTCTCTGGCCGCCACACTCCCAGTGTCACAGATTTGCACTGCTGGGACCAAGACCCCTTCACAGGTTCAGCACCAGTGACCCAGCGGGTCCTGCCTGACTCCCTGCACTCCCACTCACACTCAGACCAGGTTTCCTCACTGGCTCGATCCCAGGTTACCCAAAGTAGAGTCTCAGATGTCTCATTCCACAAAGCCATTTATCCACAGTGCAGTAACACAGAAACAGCCCGAGCTGGTGCCTCCACGGAGGGACCCTGAGCAAAGAACCCCCTGGGCTTTTATCCCCTCACAGTCCAAGAGCACCAAAGTCTTGCTCTTCCTCCTGAGCCATCGAGCCATTGCCTCCTGCCGTGTGTCCCAGTGTCCCTCACCTGGCTGTGCCACAGGTCCCTGTGCCCTCTGTTGTGGGTGCAAAGGGTGGCAGTTCATGGCCCCTTGTCCCAGGCTCCCATCCGGAGGTGAACCTGGAGCTCCATCTGCAGCTGCACCCCGAGATCCCTGCACCGAATGTGTTCCTCAAAACTGCCATCACATTGCCATGGTAATATCACCCCTAGGCCATCCCTACAGACCACCACACTGCTCTGGAAGATATCCCAGACATCCAGTCTCAGCTCTGACCCTGCTCAGTGCACCACACAGCAACAGGGCCCCGCACTTACCCTCAGCAATTCAGGCATTGAGGCGCTGTCTTGATTTTTGCGGTTTTGCTCAAGAAAAGCATTTCTGTATGGACAATTGGACACAGTCACTTCTTCTTTGGAGTCTGGGGTTTTGAACAGAGGGAGACAGCTTGGATCAGGGAGAGGGATGAACTGGGAAGCAGGTAATGAGCGATCCTCTCATGAAGGAAGAGCGCTGAGCTCCCCTCTCCTCTCCCAGCAGGTGTTGTGAGGAATCTGGTCACACTCAGCGTGGCTGCTGAGCAGCAGGCCTAGATACTGTCTGCACGCTGACAGGAAAAAAGTAAGCTGAAAAAGTAAACAACCAGTATTTATTTGTGTAATTAAAGGAGACTAAAACCTGATAGAAATATCTAATCACCACAAGAAATCCCGTAACCAATTTCCAACATGATTAAACTCGCATTGTTGCAAAATAAAGCAATCTAATCAACAGCCTGTGTTCTAATTACGTCTACCTGATCTCAAAATATTTCTGAGCTTGTTTATATCCCCAAGCCCTTTTATCTTGACGTACTGTAAAATCATTTCTAAAATGAATCAGGTAATGTGTTTTTCTTTCCACGGCAGGTAGAGCAATGTGAGCACAGGGAGGTTCAGAGACCGCTGCCATGAAGTGATGATTGAAAATCTCAGGCAAGTGGGGGGAGCAATGGAGAGGGAAATGAGAGTGCTCAAGGGGAAGAAATAGGCCTACTCCTGGAAAAGGAAGGAAAACACACTGTATACAAATGAGGATATACCAGACTAACAGGGGGAGAAGAAACTATACAGTGCAGGAAAAGAAGGTAGAGCAGACAGATAAAGACAGGGCAATCAGAGGCACCTTGAAGCAGGATGGGGCTAGTGGAGAGAATTCAAGACTCCCTTTAATAACCATTAATTAAATTTCAAAAATTCACTTTTCTATCTCTTTCTCACAGAGAAAAATTTCTCTCTTTGTGCTGTTTTATTCATTTAAGCATTGCCTCAAAGCTGATCTTTGCTCTCGCAGCCATAGGAGTTCAAACAGTTAATGATGGTTTGTCAGGGAGGAGACGACTGGATGAGAGGTGATATATGCACATAGCTGAATAGTTAATATTGTAAGTCACATTTTAAGTTACCTCCAAAAGGTAGGGAAGGACAGGGACTTTGGGGAGTGGAAAAACTGTGTCTTCCTGTTTTGCTGTACAGCAAAGTGCATTACAGGGTTTACATCATAATATTGGCTTTTGGATGTTACAGCGACATGTAAACAAACATGGCAGGGCTGTGGGCAAAGGCAACGTGCTTCAAATTAGAATGACTATAAACTGGAGCCTTAATACTTTTACCAGTGGACTAAGTACACAGAAGATGAAGAGGGAAAAAGAAATGCGGGCTTTCTAGGTTTTATTTTCTATTATAAATTCTTACACAACCCAAACGACTTAAAAAATGGCTTTGCCCACACACACAGGTATTTTACTTCCAATGTATTATTTAAATCAAGTTTGCTTCCTGGACTGCTGAAAATCAAAAGGCCCTGTAGCACACGGGCAGAACCCCAATTAGAAAGACTCCAGACAAAACACTGCCCAGTGCTGCCCCTCATTTCTCAGACAACAATAACTTACCTCAGGTAAGAAAAATGTAAGTTACTTTCAATCAATCTGACAACAGCAAGACCATTTGGACAGGGGAAAAGACAGAGGAGGTAACTTTCAACTGAAAAATAAGCAATATTCAGCACTTAAAGTGGAGGCAAACATTACCACATTTTTTTAACATTCATGAAAATTTCAGATCTTTGGTGTGAAACACTAGCTCCCCTGGTTTCCTGTTTCTTTAAGCAACCAGAGGGATACAATAATTTAGAAAAGTAATGCAGAAGATACAATAATTCCTTGTTTAACATCCATGGAATAAAATTCACTGCGTGAAAGCTTTTTACTCTTCATCTATTTCATTTTAGATCCCTGAGATTTAACGCTTTTCCCATTGTTCATCACTATTAACGACAAAAACTCTCTTTTGCTGAGATCAGTATCTGAGAGAGTGGTCTCTCCTCACTGAGAAACAGCAGGGTTCTGAAATTTTGGCAGGCTTCCTCTGAAGCACATCCAGAGGCCCTTCAGTGCAAGTAGGTATTCAAAGAGGCAGCAGCTGGAAAACTGTAAGAGAGGAAAAAAAAATGTTATTTTGACGACGACCTCCATTTCTAAATTAGAAAAAGAAAAGAGAAGAGGAAGAAATAGACACCAAACAACAGACCTATGAGCTGTTACCAGGAAATGTCACGGATGGAGCCTCAGAGCTAGAGGAGAGGAAAAGCTTGGCTCTGATTTTCACAGTTACTTTGTACAAGACAGGACCATGCAGCAAGGTTAAAACAACTTTTTGTATGGACTAATTGGCTTTGTTGAGAACCCACTGTGACACACACATATCCCACAGGACATTTTTCCCAGGGTCTAAAGGGCCTCGGGTGCTTGATCCAAGGGCAAAGACAGGAAGGGCTTGGAGAACTATTTGTTACAGGAGAATGCCAGCAGATCAGACTAAGACATTCTTCTCAACAAGTAAGATGCACAAGGAAAAAGAAAGCAAAACAAGAAATGGAACCAAAAAAAATTGCCTAGGTTAAAAAATAAACAAGGCACAGCTTTAGAAGAAGGCTAACAATTCCCAGGAGTCCTTACAAAATCTGCAGCACAGGTTTGGTTTTCATTCAAGTATACCAGTGCCTATATTATAACACAGAGACATTCAGACCACCTTTGTACTAGGGCAGGCCTGATTATAGGCAAAAACCTAATGTTGGCTGCACAGAGCTCAGCATCTAACCACTTATCTTTTTTTCCTCACCTCTTCTCCTCTGGCTGCAGTGTTTATATTACTTGAAGTACTCAAATCTCATTTGTTTGTGTACACCCCCTCTAAAAAGGTCTCTGAGCTTCGGAGGCTTTGCTATTTCTCCTAACACGGAGAGACAGAGAAACAGGACAATTACAAACTTCCCATTATGCAAAAAGTTGGTGTAGTTGCTTATGATTTATATGTTGTTTGAGCTTTTATAGGTCATCTTAAAAGTTAACATTTAAATTATTTGAGAAATTCTGACTCTTAAATTGGCTGTTTCAATAATGTTATTGCTGCTGACTCCCTCGAGTGCTGGTGCTCTTAGTTTCCTGATTTTAATTATTAATCCAGCACCGCAAGTTGTGTTTCTCTGTAGCAGCAGAAAGGTTAATATTCGTAACCAGTTTTTAGGTTCTTTTTAAAGGTAGGTGAGGAACAGTGCAGGGGAAGATGGAGGAGGGAATCAAGTTTTAATTACTTGTTAATATTGCTATCTAGGTTGTGGAGCTGATTGCAGCTCTGCTCCTTCCCAGACTCTTTATGTGCACATCCACAAGCACAATTCCACCCAAGGCTGAACATCACTCCCTGTCTCTCTGAAATTACCTCTGTGCCAGCTGCTTTCAGGAGCCTCTGACCAGCAGCTTTTGAAATACTGGTCTGCTGAAGCAATAATTGAAGGGAAATACTAGAGAATCATCCATAAAAAAGAAAGCCTGTACATACATGGAATCTCATCTAATCTTACGCTGCATTAAAATACAAATAAAACAGACTGCTTTCTTTCTCGTGTTGGGAAGGACCAAATCCAACTTCCATGCTGCCAGTGCACAGAGCCTGCTGGAGACCTGAGCTTCTCTCTGCCTTATTCTTTAGTGTCTCAGACTGATTTTTCTCCTGACAAAAATCTGGACTTAAATAACCGGCACAATTTATTCCCTGCTGCCTGAGTCTTCAGAAAGTGCAAAAGCTTTTTTTTTTTCCCCTCTACAAAGCCACACTGAGAAATCTTCCTTTGTATCAGCAAGGATTTCCATCACAGGCTCAACTCTACATTCATTATCCGAATGCAATATTTGGTCCTTTCTCAATAATGGGTGCACTCAATTACATCATTTTTAGTGAAGCCGAAGTGAGAAAGAAAAGAGGAAATTAAGAAAATCCTTTCATGAGCAATCTGTGCTCCATTTTTTTTTTCCTCAGGAAAAGGTAAAAGCAGTTCACAATTAGTCACATCTAAAACTTGAGTCAAAGCTCAGATTTGCCCGAGACAGATCTCTCTACATGTCCCTGCACAACCTCTCTGTGTTCACATGGGGAGGTTCCTGCTGGGACTACTTGCTTTCATTCTACCCTAAAAATAAAGTTGAAAAGGGAACAAATTGGTACCTTCCTGTCTTTTAAACATAAAAAGGAAATTGACACACACACACTTTTGTGCCATTTTAAGTTCTCAGCCCATTCAAAATAAGACCAGAGGCCACTTGCTTCCATTTCCCAGTCTCTCTCCTCCTTTTGCCCTCAGAAATGAACTACCAGGAGCTACGAGGGATAAAGTCAAGTCTTGCCCAGAATACTGAGATGAGAAAAATGCATTTTAAAAGGTAACCCAGCAGATATTTATGGAAGACAGAGTAGGATGCATACTACAGTATTAATTTTCCCCATCTTACCGTGAGGTTCAGGATCATCTTTGTAGTAAGAAGGCTCTGGATCACCAACATTACTCAATTCAAATTCAAAATTTAATGTTTACTTGGCACTCCTGCTGTATCTAATCATGCAAAATGCATTCCAATGCCCATTTCCCCAGGTTCTAAGGGAGTGGTATGACTACAGTCCTGTCACATAAATGAAATGCCCGTTGCCATCTTGACAAGAAACCTGCATATTTAACTGATGAACAATCAGTAGAAAGAAAAAAAATTGATGTGAATATGTTTTTTATTGTCTTGTAAGATAGTTACAGAATTCTTTTCTACCGAGTGGACTTCATTGATGCTATTATTGCCACTCCATTTTTTCTTTTTTTTTTCAAGCCAAAGTTTCTTTGCTTTCTGAAGTATAAAGCCTTGTTTCACTGCCTGTTAAGACACAGGCAGCAGTAAAAAGAAAAATTATTCCTCATGTTTTCGACAGTTGCACTCCTTTATATTCACAAGAGGACATTTACCTATTATTCTCTACTGTAAGGATGATGCAAATATTTATTATGCAGCACCATTTGAAAAGTCTTTTTTATGTTCTACATCAAAAAGATGAAGTGAATGAAAACTGAAAGTCTTGCTGCATGCACGGCAGATAAAAACTCTAACCTGTAAACTGCACTCCATTTTAAATTGCTTTTTCGAAACAGAAAAATGATGAAACTAACCTCAGCTTATTCCCTGTCACCAGTCAAAACATGCATGCTTGCCCATGGCTTCACATGGAAAGCTGAGTTTTGACTAAGATTATGTACAGCTAAGACAAAATGCTTACAGAGATACTATAGTGATGCTTCCCTGAAAACATCAAACTGCTCTTCCTGCTCTGTCAATGCCCTCTAGATGGCATTCTTTAGTAAACTTTGGTGATTGCACACATTTTGGCCTCAGTGCAGTTTACAGTGTTTTCACTAATGTTTTTAAATTAATCTAGTGTAATGACTGTCAGTTTAATGAGTTATTAAAAGATATTCATGCTTTTGTAGTGCAAAGTGTAACAAAAATAGAATAAATAACATTTCGTTTATTGCGAAAGTTCCTAGAATAAAATATATTTCTCTGCCTGAAGTGCATTGCGGGCTCTAGAGAAAAGAAAAGCAACAGTATTTTCAAGCAGTGAAATATTTTCTGGAACAGGACACATGCCTGCAAAAATTATAGTAACACACCTTCCTCCCAAAGTAAGGTCTTTATAAATGAGAACTTCACTAAGTTTGAATGGTTTATCTGGTAAGGATTCTCTGAATGGTTTTACAAGCAAAACAACTGGTAAACAAAAGGAAAACCTGCTGCTAGGACCCCTGCTTAGCCTTACATCAGAATGCCGCATTAATTTGTAGCAGGCCCACAAATGTCAGTCTCATTAGACGAGCAACCACAAATTCCTGTATAGCTCAGGCTCCGTGTTACTGCTCCATGGAGCTCAATAACTTCACAGAAGGAGATCCCAGCAGTAAAGCAATGTGTCTGGAAAAGGGCAAGCCAGAGAGAGTCTCATTGTCACTGCCATCAAATAAGGTGGCAATCTCCAACATCTCTACACGCATAACCTATACGCACACATAAGGACTGGGACTCTTCTGTGCCAGTTCAGCACACGACCACTGGACCCAAACAATGGGATTAAAGGTCATCTCCCTTTAATCCAAGGCTAGGGGCTATCTGGGGACTCCCGACTCACAGAAAATCAAGGCTGGTACAAGACATGGAGTCATTCCCACTCAGATTTCCTACTGAGCAGTGCCAGGTCTGTGCTGGTTCCCTGCTGCTGGTGCTGCTTCCCAGCCCTGGTTCCGTGCAGGGGGACTGAGGGCTGCACTCAGCCATGTGCTGTTCCCAGACCATCCCCACACAACTTGCCTTCCTTCTCACCTCCACTTGGCACCTTCCCAAGTCACCTCTTCTACTCCTTGTTCTCAGCTGCCACGCTCCTCCCTTCCTCCCCTTCTCTTTCGTCTTCTATTCCAGGTCCTAAAGGCTTGGGAAAAATACAACAGAGAAAGCATTTCCACCTCTCTCACAGGTAGCTCCCAAATATTGAACAGGGTTATAGATCCTGACCCACACAGAGCTACCTAATACTAATTTGCTCTGGGGCATGTCTGCCACCCGACATGCTTTGCTAGAGGATGTAGATGTTTGAAGCAGACTTGAAAACCTAACCCCTAAACCCGAATCATTAGTTAGTTTCTTTGATTCAATAAGTACATAGGTGTTTCATTTAGTTTTTAAAACCCCAAATTAAGCCATATAGTCCCTCTTGTCTGTGTTCTACCAGATGGATGTTACCTCATGCCTTATGCAGAATACCACAGGAAAAAATAAATGAACAAACGCTATATAAAAGAAGAACAAGCCAAAAATACCCTGGGGTTGTTTCAAACTCCAGCAGTTTTTTGCAGGTGTTCTGGGCTTCAACAGCACAGTGAGACTTTTTCATTCATGTTCTGCCTGCTTCCTGGAAAACAACACTGATGTGAATATCCGAGCTAAAGAAAACAAACCTCAATGTATATTTCAAAAGGAGAACTGGCTTTATATCCTATGGGTTATTATATAGCTGTGTTCACAAACTGAGCCTAGGCATCTGAGGCATGTTGAACTATTCAAGCATAAACAGAGCCAAGAATATTTATAGTTCTATTCTGTCACAGTGGATGTTGCAATTGGACAAATAATAGGGCCCAAGGTGACATACCGTAATATTAATAGAGGGGCAAAGTGAGAAATTACCAAATTGAAGTGCTTGGAAATCTACAACCTATATCAAGAACAACCAATGTCATAAGAAAGTCATTCCAGACTAAGAACACATGGATTCAGGTTCCTTTTAATCATTTTGTCTAGTTGTGTAGCCTGTTTTATGATGGTTTAATTGTAGCTGTACTTCAAATGTGGTGCACTGATGGGGGACAGCAGGGGAGCATTAGGCATAAAATTTAACTGCAAAGCTCAATGCAATCCTAATTATGGTGCTGCTATGACACCTCCATAATTACTCATTCTTCTCCACTGGTTCTACTAAAATAATTCACAAGACAAAAAAGCAAGCTGAGAATGCCAGCATTGTCACTGCAGTCCAACTCTACGCAGGACTAAAACATGGCAATGCTTGGCTTTTCGACACCCACATCCCTCCACAAAATTTACAGGCGGCCTATTCTAAGCTTTCAGTTCCTGTATAATTCAAAGATCATCTAAACTACCTGGAAGGAAATGTGGAAGAGAGTAGTGCTTAAAATTTCATCTTTCTCATGTCTCTCTGTGTTAGCTGTTTTTATTCAGTAAGGATCCACAGCCCTGCAGGACTTGGGAACCTTTTTAATACAGGCAGGCAACTTACACTTTCCTTTTAAAAACAGCTAGAAATAGAGGTGGAAGTTGTGCTGCTATTTTTCTTTTCCTAACAACCTAGGAGCAGAGCATTTCATTCATGGACAAAATAAATAAGCATCACCATGCCTTTGTCCCTCCCTAGACCAGGAATGCAGTGACAGGGCTGGCATTCTCAGCTTGCTTCTTGTCTTGTGAAACACTAAGCAGAGACGGTGGATAGGGAAGAGTGATGATAAATGTGTCATAGCAGTGCAGTAATTAGGATTGCACTGGGTTTTGCACTTGATAACGGGAAGCATGGATCAATCTTCAGTCCTTTCTTTGCCCGGGGAGTGCCCTTATCACGGGGCTGTGGAGACAATCCTTCACTTTTTTTTTTTAAAAGACTGGCCAGTCTAGCCTCCAGCTTTACAATTAGGAGACTTTCATGGGAAAGACAAGCAAGGGTCTGCCTTCCTCAGGTAGAGAATCAATTAAGACTTCGACCTTCACATAATAATACAGGGATATGTATCAGGTCTGGGGAACCTTCTCAGTGCTTACTCTTCCTCCAGATACCTTTATCATGTGAGGGAAGCTAAGTCAAGCCTAGAGAAATAAAGACTTGTTCATGAAGATAGCAATCTTGGCTCCACTACTGAAAAAAAAAGGATTCTATTCCACCTTGAATAGTCCACTAAAATGATATGGGTGTGCATTCACAGCCCTTCCAGCGTCAACACAGTTATCGTGTGCACTGCACGCCTGTGTTGTGCCTCATTTTACCTGGTTTAGCGTTTTACTCTGTACGTCTCCAAGTATCACCAGAGCTGGACCAGCTAAAAAACTCCTGATAACCTCTAACACACACTCTGGGGCGTGAAAAAAGGCAGCAGCCTGTTCTATCACAAAAAGGTTAAAGAGCACCTGTTTTGGCTGTGCAGAAAAGGTCAAGGACAATTACCAAAACTCTCATCGCTGTATTTCAGTCTTTCTGTCCTCCAATTTTAGAGCAGTTTAGGTAGGGTACAAAATCATTTATTGGATTGTGACACAAGAGATCTTTAAATTTTCAGCAGGGTAACAACAGAGATACAGAGTTTCTCTAGTACTGGTAACTCCAAGTCACACAAAAAGTTCAAACACTTGGTTTGAAATAAAAAGCATTGAGAAATTTTTGAAACAGTGAAAGAAACCACACATAATTTTGATGTTTTTTCCTTCTTTAAAGCAAAGGATACAGCATTTTAAAAAAACCTCCAACACATACCTAAAACCAGATTCTGCAATAAAAACATGAGACTGTGAAACTGAAATGAGACACCACTTACTGCAGGAACTTCAAATAAACAGTAAGTTTGCAACAATGTCCCTGCTCAGCTCATTCATTTACTGAGTGCAAGGTTGGCTGATAGGTACTGACAGCAAAGGTTAGATCAACTTCCCCATCTGCTGGAGGGTGCTTAAAGGATTAGTACCAAGGGACTTGATAATATTGAAAGTACCTGATTCTCTCTGCTATTCTAGGTTATTGCAGGGAGCTTCTTCCCTCTGCCTACACAACAGTAAAATATCTAATCAGAGGTAAAATCAGGTACACTTTTCATTTCCTGATTATTTCATGGCTGGTTTCTGAACATTGAGACCCATTTCACGTAATCAAACTTGCGAACCAATCTGGACTCAGAAGGCACAACCACAAATCCATATATATCCAACAAAAACAAAATGTGCATGTTAACTCTAAAAATTGACTGTTTGTTTCACAGTAATCATGTTTACAATAACCAAAAAATTTCTTCCTAACCCTAATTTTTGCTTAAAAACAATCTAGATCCACACTTCTGTTATTTCTGTTGTATATGTGTTTTTATATACAATATATATACACATCATTAATGATCCCGCTAGGGTTTTCTAAATATGATTTAAAATTCAAAGTTCTCTCTTCACGAACACTGACAAAGCAAGGCAAAGGAAGTTTCAGTGCTTCACTTGCCTGAAGTCAGCTCAGGAGTCATCTGCCTGCCTGCCAAACATACATCCATAATGTACAGGGTATGTGAGAGCTGGTCAACTAGACTTTTATAATGGCACAGAAGTGGAAGTTTGTTCAGGGTGTGCCTGATCTCAGCTGAACACAGAGGTCTGGATAAGACTAGAGGTCTAAAAATCCAGTGAGAGAAACACTTCTCCAGCCCATTTGCTGATCCATCTCACAATATTAAAAATGACAGCAGATTTCCATTAATTACAGAGATAAAGTAAAAATCAAATGTCTTCAGAATGCAGACCTACAAAATATTCTGGGTTCAAATCCACCTTGCTTTTTGTAAAGAACTAAAATTCAATCATTGCATTGTCCATTAAATTTTAAATATTTACAGCTCTCCTGATTCAAAACATACGGAGAAATCCAAAGCTAACTAAATTTTCTTTACTCTCTGAAACATAATTTCTGATCTGAAGCCAACCATGGAACACAGCAAACCAAAAGGGATCTGGCTGAAGAAGCTGTGGAAAACTGACACGAGAATGGTTAATGAAACACAGGCCTGAACAGAGTCACACTGCAGCACTGCAAAATAAATATTTCAAAAGCCAAGATGTCACTAAGAAAGGTTTTTTAAAGATGTACTTGAAATGGAAAAATTTCTGAAAATGAGCATTATCCATCAATTTTTAAATTTTTTTCCCCTAACAGTTTGGGGAATATCTACTTAGTGCCTGTTACCTCTTATCCAGTCCTTCGTGACAGGCTTACAAGTGACCACACCCGTAGCAAACAGGATTGCAAGGGACAGGTTATGGATTCATGGAAACATCTTCAGGTAAATACAGCACAAACAGAAGAGAAATTAAAAAGATGGGAAAGGTTTTTTTATCTGCAAAATGAACGACACCCACGTTTCCTGTAAAGTTTTCGATTTCATTATTAGCTGTTCACAGATAAAAGGTAAAGCACGCACAAGAAAATTCTTAAACCTGAGTTGTTTTGTCAGTACTGAGGAGAAACACATCTAAATCTCCACATATCATTCCCTAAGTGGAAAAAAGCTTCCTTCCTAGTGTCAAAATGTTCATCTATAGAGGAAAATGGATAATCATAGTTGTGTCTTCTACTATTTATTCAAGAAAGGAAATTAGGTGCACAATAAACAGGTAATTTTTGTCTCTTCTGTAGGAACAAATCATCCTTCTCACCCTTTAACAAACCCTCACAACTTTTTTGCCATCAGCCCAAACCACCATCTGAGAGGATTTTGCTAATTAAATACAAGTTGCAAGGTACAAAATTCAGCCACTGGGTTGTTTTTACTTCTCCTAAATAATAACACAATTGGAACATTAAAATGCTCTTGTGGGCTTTATTTTATAATCTTACGTAAAACAGTTATTTAAGAACCAGAGTAAATATTGAGAGTATTACCTAGTAAAAGCTAATGGATGATAGAGGCCCCATGAAGCTAAAAGTGAATGCCAAAATGCTCCAGCAAACGAGGCCATTAGATTTTCCACCCACAACGCTGCCAATAAGGCAAATACAATGATTTCATTTATCTAAATAACTGCTGCAAGTCACAGATAATGGCAGCTTAAGCTACTCAGTGTGCAGTAGGCCACTTGGAGAAACAAAACAGAAAATAAAGCACACTGCAGAAGAATGGAACAACTGTGCAGTTGTGTGTCTGGGCCCTGACGGAGGGCGCCCGTTATTCCTGGTTACCAGCACGCAGGTGAGCAGATAACTGCCTGGATAAACACGCGTTCATAACACAACTCACACACTGAAAAGCTGGCCCACAGACCAAACCTGCACAACCTTGAGCATAAGTAGGCTCTTTCTTTTTTTTTTTTCCCCTTCTTCTTTTTCATGCCTGCATGTACCAGATAAAGTCACAGGACTCCCAGCCAGCGACGAGAACAAATGAGCTGGTTCAAAGGGCTTTTGTGAGGCGCTCTCTCACCACACAACAAAGTGCCATTTTTCCTTTGCGTGCTCAGTGCCATCTCTAATCCAAAGCAATTGCCCTAAGGTGCCAGACACATACAGAACGAGACAGCCAGCAACAGCAAGTAGCATCAATCTGCCTCCTCCAGATACTAAATGTTGCTGGACAGAAAACTCATGCTATATTCCGCCTGTGTCCCACCAGTTCCAGAAGAACTCATAACAATCTCAGCTGCTGCTCCTCAAATCACCACAGTAATTCTGTAATGAATGTGTCACTAAGGAGAGAAAAGTCATCTAGATTCACTCAGCAAAGAATATAAAAAGGGGGTTTAATTACAAACAAGATGCTTTATTTTTAGACAGTTCACAGTTAATTTTTCGCACAGACACCGCAGCGAAGATGTTTTATTTGATCCACAAGCAGACCTTGAACCACGTAGTTTACAGTGCAGAACTTCAGTAGCTGCTGATTTACACTCTGCAGCTGAGGGCTGTAACTTTCTCAGCCAAATTATCAAGCTACCCATGCTCAAGTAGAAACCCAGGGGATGGAGTGAAAAGAAGTGTGGAGAGGAATTATCAATAAATGTTTCTAACATCGTTTGCCAGAAGATGGTGGACTCCGTATGTCGTGCTCTGAAGGGAGCAAAATAAAGGAAAAACCAGCAAATGGACTGGATGTTGGTCTCTCAGGCTGCATGTCAAAGGGGTCTGAAACCCCACTGATACTTCCCTGAGGTTTGAGAAATTAAACGAAATATTGAAAAACAATCAAACATGTTACAGCAGAAAATACTGGGGGGGAAAAAATGGCTCACCTGGAAGCTTATCTTGATGAGCAGGTACTCTGGCTTCCAGAAGGCCAGTGTAAGGTAAACCTTGAAAACTCTCTCAAACAGCTTTGAGTTGGCTCTTTTCTTGTCTCTGCCTGGGGGACCAAAAGCTTCAGTGGTACAGCAAGTGAAAATATCATTAAGAAGCTTGTGAAGAAAGATTAGCATTTAGAATATCAGTACTCCCATAACATAAGGCTTAGAAGGACAAAGGTAAAACAAAATTATCAGATAACTGTTCTGTATCACTGAGGAAATACCATCTCCCAGAAGGAGCTACCACACGGGAGCAGTGAAGCATTTTCCACCCTCTGAAACATACTGTTTTTCTCCCAGCAGTAACAAAATCAAGACAACTTAGATTAATCTAACTGGAGACACTTTTTTCCATACAAAAACAATAAAGAAAGGACCGTCCATCTCCAGGCTGAGGTGCGGCTGAACAGGAGCACCCAGGCACGGAGGAAGGCCATCAGTGGAACCCACAGCCTGGGCTTCTACTAAGAGCAAGAAAAACATCTTTCACTCAGTGTGCAGCTTTAGGGCCCAGGTAACAGCTGGTGGAAAAAGACATCAGTGCAGCTTCACTGATTGTTCTGAAGTTATCTCAGAAAAGGTGTTTTTCCCAAATATTTACTTTTTTGAACTAGCAGAGGCTGTGACCTAACGTAAAGTTTTGAGAAACAGCTGGGCTCACGTGTGCTTAACAAGGGAAGGACCAGAAGTCAGCATCAGTGTATGAGAGAGAGCAAAACACAGCTTTTTTTTGTTTAGAGTGGTATCTGATTTCAGCCATCCATTTGCAGCACTGCCATCAGCCCTGACCTTGAAAACGTCACTTCCTCGCTCCACTCCTCTGGCTCTCCACCTGTGCAGCACCTTGGGGGCTGCTCTGACAGAATGTTTGGGGCTGAAAGGGGCCTTGAAGATCATCCAGCAATGTTTTATCTACTAGTGCTATCTAAAACCTGAAAATTATTCTTTTAGCCTGCAATCTGTCATAACTACATTTGATAGATTCAATTTCGATTTAAAACTCTATGTTTTGTGTGTTTCACATATTTCAGTAGAAGCATGGCTGTTATTTTTTCGAGAAACACTTGACTCCTTTGTTGTTAATTGTACAAGGTGTATTTTTTCCCCATTAATATCTCTATAATGTAGAATTTATTTTCCACCATTTTACTTTTAATTATTACGAGACTCCTAAGCAATAAACAGAAGCAACACATTGATGGGACAAGCCTTTTAAATGATGGGGCATAACAATTATTAATTACAACTTAAAAGTCCCTAGCAGCACTTTTTTTGCTATAAATACTGGCTGACTTCAAAAGCTGGAAAAGACTACTATTGTGCAACAGTCAATTAATTAGATATACTGCAGATACCTTTCTTAATGAATTTGATTATTAATAGCACCACTCTCAGATTTAAAAACTGACTCAAGTGTTAGCATCCATATATTTTTTTCAA
The DNA here is from genome assembly GCA_013397975.1 of Machaerirhynchus nigripectus. Lineage (NCBI taxonomy): Eukaryota > Metazoa > Chordata > Aves > Passeriformes > Dicruridae > Machaerirhynchus > Machaerirhynchus nigripectus. The sequence continues at coordinate 1,973,805 of VZRQ01007802.1, read as the reverse complement.
GGATTAATATATTAGACTGCATGGGCCACCTAATTTAATTGCAAATTATTTTCTCTACTATCGTGTGGTGTATTGTATGTTGAGTTCACCTTATTGCACTTACTCAGACAGCTGTGCTAGGTGGGAAAACTTTAAATCATCCATAAAAACGGACAATATTTTGCATTTCTTCTCTCTGTTCTCTGTAATTTTCTATGGAACATGACAGAATTTTATTCTTAGCTTAAATAAAAGAGCAGGATTGTAAAATAGCATGCCTGTCACAAGTAAATCAACAGTGTCCTTTTTAAAGATATGAAAATGCTTAGCAAGTTTCTGTTTTAATCCCAAGCATGTTTGGGAACTGGTAATTTCTTTTCAGAAAGAATGTCTCCACAGGTAGGGAAGTTGTTTTGTCAGCTCTGTGAAAGAACTTTTAATTACCTGTATTTAATTGAGTCTTACACATACACATTGGGAAACAATTTATGAGGTTTTCTGAGTCTACAGCATAGTTCACACAATAAATCATTCTTTCTCTCTGTACTTAATTCACATGCTGTCTTTGAGCCATGGTTTGTTTGTGTTCTGGGGTTTTTTTTTTCTTTTTAAAGGAAATGAAAAGCACAGAGAAATGACCTTCTGGTACCAATAAAGTGGCATGGAGCAGGTTTAGGGTCAGAACAGGAGAACTCCACTTTCTTCTCAGCTGCACCTGTTAAACATTAGGAAACTGGACAAGCCATGTCAGCCTCAGTCTGGCATTTTCCTCGATGTGGAGACACAATATTTTCCATTTCTGTTGCAGTTTTCTGAGAACTGAAGAAACAAAACTTGCACATGCGAACAAAATACCCTGTGACTGCTTTGCAGAAGCCCAAACACAAACTTAAGCTAAAAATGAAATTAAGCATGCATTTTCCAGTTTGCTTCTATTTGCAAATTGGATTAACTTCAGTAAAATCCACTAATTTCCAATTGTGGTCACAACTTCCTGCAAAGATAATGGGAAGGGAAGACAGATGACTTAAATGCTTGAGAAAAAATCCAAATATTTGAACTGCAGCAGGACCCAGATGTCTCAGGTAAAACCAGCAGAAAACTGCCTCTGTTCTGATGTGTTCCTCTCAGGGATAGGATGTGGGGAAAGGAGTAGCTCCAGTATTATTTAGCTAATTAGTGTCTTAGTTTGCTCTTTGTTTTACACAAGACGTGGAAGATTTTCGTTGGACAAGTCAGAGCACAGAGTACACCAACAAGAAAGTGCTAAACATACTAAAGACCTGAGCACACTGGCTGCTGCCGTGGGCTCCAACATCTTCATAAATTGATGAGAGTGATCCTGCGGTGAGGAAGACTTTTGCTGAGTTGTTACCTCACTCAGTCTTTGCCAAGATAAATAAAATTCAGAAATATATATGACTCAAACTGCAAAATGAAGCGGTGATGTGTATTTCTGCAAGCAAAGTCATGGAAAACATTGACCAAGCACCCTTGACAGATCCTTCCTCCTGATCCTTAGCTCTTGGCCCTGTGAAATTCTGTTACAAAGGAAGCTTAAAACGCACATATATCACAAATGACAGATAAAACAGTCACACAGCTGACACAAGAGTGTGGTACTAACTGTACGGGTAATACCAATCTCCTGAAGAATTGATTAAATTCCTTATGAAAATTTTAAGGCGCTCTCCTTGGGAAAAAGATAAATCCTATTGAGACAGACAGAGAGACTACTAATCACATTTCTTCTCAACTCCTCTTCCTAGGCCTAATTAGTAGGGAATATTTGCATTGAAACAATCTCTTCTTCTCCTTCCTTCATTTGATCAACTGCTTATCCCTCACCTGGAGCCATAATCTCTTGTCTGTAGCTTCATAATCTTCTGCACTGCTAAAAGGATTAGGTATCCAGGTGAGGCATAGACAGCAGGAACAGATGATCGTACAGGAAACAAACACTATTCTGATTTTTCAGATGCCACTTTTCCCCCTGGTAATTCAGTAAAAAGAAACTCTAACCACCACTGCCTCTTAGAAAACAAAGAAGGAATCCTGTAAACATATATATAAAAAAAACCCCAAACAAAACAAAGCAAAAAAACCCAATCCAAACCCTAAGAAATAGATTTTTAAATAATTCTCCCTCAAATTAAAACTTCATAAAACTGAAAATACAAAATGAATCATATCAAAAGAGAGTAAGAAGATTAAGGAAAAAAAAAAGAGAGATTATTCTAATACCGTAACAAAATTGCTGCAATCTTTACAATGCAAATATTTTCTATTCTGAAAACAGATGTCACTTTCTCTGGGCTTCTCCTAAAAGACTGGTGAAGCTGAACTGGGGGTGGGAAGGTTACATTTTCTGTCTGTAGTTTTCACTGGGCAAGATTGAGTCTGCCCCTGTACAGGCCATGCTTATTTCTTTTATAAATTTATAGGGCATTTCTTGCATGTGACTTGTTTCAAAGCCAGGACATCTATTAAAGTAAAGCACTCTGACTGCATGTGCTTATTAAAAATGCATGAGGGAAACATCTGTAAAATTCAATATGTATTCTATTAAATTCAAAATTCAACGTTGTTTAAATTCAACACTTCCAAACACAAAACTGTAAGATCTAAATCCAATCAGTTCATACCCTTTTGACACACCTGATATTTAAAACTTTTCTTGTGTTTTTTTACCATTTCACTCTTTTCCAACTAGACTCTGACATTAGGGTCAAATCCAGCCCTTACTAACACGATAACATTGTCCCACTGTACAACTGGAAAATTTTCAGGAATTGCTTTGGTTGTCTAAGTTTGTGAGAAAAGAAAAAAGTATTCTGAAATGCATTATGCTCTTTCATTAAGTCTGGGTATACAATAAGTTTTACAAAAGCCAAACAATGGCAGATGAATATGACTTTATTGATTATTCAGTAGTGCTTATGTGTGGGAATTGGGTGAAGTGACAGCACCACCTGGAAAATGAAGCCACTAGAGAAGCAAAAAACAAAGTCAGTCTATTCAAAAACACATAAATCTTCATGCCTCCCCTCTTCAGTTCAAGTTACAAGCTGCTCCTACTTACTAACCTGCAAATATTGTCTGGGCCTATCAAAGTGTTGATTCCTCGCCTGGCAGCTTAAGGAGCAATAGATCTGCTTCTCTCCATCAGGAGCCTTTGGAGATTTACAGGAAGTAAAGCAAGCAAGCCAAAGCCTATTCCCAAGAAATGCAACATCCCTTTCATCGATTAGAACAGATTTCAGTAAGTGAGTGGTCATAATAGGCTGCATGAGGTTGGGAAGGTCGTTAGAGATCTGCAAAACCTCCAGCCAAATGTAGATTGAGTTAACACAGTTTTGCTCATGGAACCAGAGCTGTCTGTGCTCCTGCCAGCAACACAGGGGCAGCTCCTAGACAGCCTTCAAAAGGCTCTGTCCAGGGAGACACAACCCAGCACCTGAGCCAGAGAAGCTGATATTTGCCTATGCCTGCATTTCTCCTGAACAGTTATTTAAAATCTATTTGGCAAAACCCATTGAAAAATAATAGCCAAACAGATTCAAACTTCATCTGGCAGTTCTCTGTACTGCACTGTTATAGACAACTACAATACCTGTCTTCAGGCAGAGATACCCCTGGGACTGGGAGCAAAAATTCAGCACTGGTTTAGGCCAGGTGGAAGATGTGTGCTGGTGCTGTGGCAAGGATTGCTTCTGTGGTGTTACACACCTAATGTTAAACTGAACTTGAAAAATGCAACTCATTAACTGGAATTGAATTACAAAAATAATGCAAAAAGGCACTTGCCAGAGGGTTTTTTTCCCCGTCCCCACCCCTGTGAAAACACTACCACTCTTCCAGAAGATGTATTCAGTGCCGGGAGGTTTCCAGGGAAAGTTACCCTACCTGAGACATTTGTTGTGATCTGAAAGCCCCTCTCAACTCCAGCTGTGGTCAGAGGCACAGGAACAGCAGTGAACACGGTTTGCCATGCAGGCAGGCACAGTGCTGGGCTCATTCCCCTCATTCCTCGGAGCAGCCTTGGGCCATTGACCTCGCAGAGTAAGCTGCAAAGCTCATCTCTTTCCCCCATGGAAGTGGAAAAATGACTTAAAAGGCAAAAGCTGAGACTAAAAAAGCTATGATATGGAACAGCCTGCCTTTTTTTTCCCCCCTCTTTCACATTTGTATTCATTATTCTAACCACAGCATGTACTAGAAGAGCCTAGAATCTAGGGCAGGTGTTTTAAATGTCATACATAACTCCAACCCACTAAATATCTCAGAAAATTGGAACATCATCGGCGATTGCTCAGTTACTAATTAACAATGAAGGACAAAAATCATTGCAAATTGGCCTAGAATTGACTGAAAAGCCAAGTGTGGAAAAGAAAGTATGGGTGTATTAGTTTGAAGTCTGCGAGCACCTAGGGAGGAGAAAAAGTTATCCTTTCTCAGACTACCTTAAATAAAAATAAAAGTTATGCAAATACAGAGATAATTATTAAATAATAATAAAACCTGCCCTTTTTTTTGAGTAGCAAAGGTTTAAAAAATATTTGTATGTAAACACCAAAGAGTTAAGGTAACAGGTTACTGAAAAGAAGAACTTAAATTTCAGCTGTGCTTCATAATAAATATTAATCATTCAAAAACCAAATTCAGCATCTATGGTACTCAACCAAGAAAATGCTAAACATGGATATGTCATACATGTGAGCTGTTGCCCAAGAACTTGTAAGTTGATGAAAAAAAGAATATTTTACACGTTACAGCTTGAACACATTTTGATACACAGTTTGATAACTTATTAGTTCAAATATAACAGTGAGAAAGAACTAGAATACACTACAGAAAAAATAAAATCAGAGTATGACAATAAAACTTTGATATTCAACACTTTCACAAGATAAATTTACTAAAAACTATCAGATTTATGTTTCTAGAGAGGGGATATTCAATATTGTTCTCCACCAAGTAATATTTCTTAGTAAAGAAAGAAAGAAACAGTGTTCCTATTGAATCTCAATTGATTTGTGCTGTGTTGCTGCCAACACAGACAAACAGAGGAGATTAGTAAAGGGGAAAATGCTTATTTTATATATGTCTGGATAAAATGTGATCCATCATCCATGAAGGCACAGACTGTGTATCTCAGCTAAAACTGCTCCTTGCAGCTGTCTGGTCTAGACCATCCCCGGGCCAGTCTGGGCAGTTCGGAGCCTGGGCAGGTGTTCTGATGCCTCTCAGGTGCTGTTTGGGAATCACCTCGTGTTGTTTTGGGGCACAGTCAGGGAATAAGGTGGATGAAAACAACGGAAGAAAGGACAAAACAGGCACTGGGGGAAAGTAGCAGGAAGTTCTCCAGGGTATGGAGATATGATCTTCCCTCTTTCAGTAACTCCATCTGATCTGCCAAAGTCTATTTAACTCTGCTCCCTGTCCTCAGGTGCTTTGCTTTTGGGTTGTTTTTTTTTTTGTTTTGTTTTTTTTTTTAATTTTGACAAAGAATATGATGGAAGATTTTTACCATTTGATTCAGATAGTTCCAATTACTGACCTGTCACATTTGGTCAACTAACTCAGAAAGTGTCCTCCTTTTCTTTTTCTGAATCACTCACAGTCCTTAGTGCAGTCCATAGTTTCATCAAAATTCTTGCTGTCTGGGTTAAACCAGCTTGTCTTCCAACTTTGATGTTTCCAATTACTCTACTTTTTTCTCATCTCAATTGCCTCTTTTCCCTTTCACTCTAATCTCTTTGTATTTGCTGTAAGTAGTAGGTTAGGTCCTTTAAATCATTGCAGTACTAGAGGTAATATCTGGAATCTATATTAAATAACATAACTGCCCTACAAGTATTGTTAATTCTGACCAGCCCAGTTCGTTCTGAGAGCACACCAACAGGCTGCAAATGAGATAAAAAACATGTGCACTGAGAATGCTGGGATGTAAAAACACTGATAATTTTACATGGGCTAACATTTTAATGAGCATTCAGGGAGATGTACTGGGAACACTTGAGGAAAGAACTACACAGCTGAGGGAAAACAAGGAAATGCAGGAAATGCACTGGGAAACATGCCTGGAAATAGGGGCTGCTATAGTCAAAAACCTTACTAAATAATAGAGAGATTTGAGCCCGTAAGTGGTAACTCAAGGGAGAGGCCAAGAAGCTTTAGTTCGTATCTACTCTAGATGGAGTAGGTGAACTAAATAATAAAATTCCAGCATCTTAAATCAAGGCACTGGAAAGCTGAATTTCTAGTTTATTACATGAAAGTTATATTTCTTGTTAGCTCAACTGTTTAAGCCATTTTTTCTTTTAGTTCAAAAATGTTAAATTTTGTAGTCCATCAATCCAACCATATCGGAGCTGTTACTGCAGCTAGAAAACCTCATAAGAGAAAAAAATTAAAAACAAATTAATGTGAGAAGATGAGATAAATGAAGTAGTGAAGTCAAGAGTAAATTATCAAAAAGATCTTTTATCGAAAATGAATAATTTTTTCTACTTCAAGAGTAACCCATTAATTTTATTCCCCCCACTCCATTCCTTAGCATGATTGTAGTTCAAGCAGCATAATATAAAAATAGGCTTATTAAGATATGAAATGTGTTTAACTCTCATCATAAGCACCACAGTCCTTCAAAATTTAATTTAAAAATATATATAAATCAGGAGAGCATAAAAGCGTTTGCACTTTTCAATAATTAAGGGGGAAAACGCATTTATAATTGGCAAAGGGTAAGCAAAAGGGAGCCAGAAAATAAATGGCCTGGGTTGGATTTGGCAACTCTGACAGTACTGTGACTGCTTTCATTGACCTTAAATGAGCTTTTGCAGCATTTCCTACAGAGTAATTCCAGGGATTTTTTTTCAAAAGACAAGATGTAGGAGTTCCAGTGTGATTTGATATGAGTCAAGCAGAGTAACTCCTTGCATATCTGCGTGTCGTTTCCATATGATACTGAGCTCCCCAGTTCTGAAGGAAAAAGGAACACAAAATAAAAGCATAAAATATATATTCCTCTCTAATACTTTTATCTCAGTGACATCCCTCAATTGAGCAAGTTCTTAAATTCCTGTCTTGAGTGGCCAAAGAGAAGTGGTGGGGCATGGCAGCACCTCCCTGACACGTGTAACATGTGAATCCTTTTGCAGTGGCTTATGCCATGTGTAGACTGATTTATTTGGTTTATTCACTTCTGCACAATCCTGTGCATCCCTTTCCTCTCATGGAGTAATTACCAGATGAGAAAGCACCAAAGGGTCCTCAGGCCAAGGCTCCATGGTGCTAAAGGAATATCCAAGGCACCTCCAATCCCAAAAGCAAGAACCCGAGAGACAAATTCTGACCCCGGAGAGTCGGCTGCAGAGGTTATCAAACATTATGAGATAACTCTCACAACAATTTCAGTGACTTCTGGGAGCTTGTTGAGAGAGCTTGCAATAAAATAACGAGGTAAATCACAGCAGAGAAGATTGGGGATGCAGCAAAAACTACTGATGGTGAAAGCAAAGTAATCAAAAAGATGTAGTAGTTTGCCAATCATTATCAGCTCTTATCATGTGATTATTATTTGGCTGAGATCTAGATCTATATCATCTATATCTATATCTATATCTATATATCATCATCTATATCTATATCATCACCTATATCTACATCTATATCTCAGGAACTGTAGGAACCCAAATTCCATTTCATAATTTATATGCAGCCTGACGAGGTAGGCAGAATTTTGGGGCTAATTTAAAATATTAAAACACTTCCGCACATTCAGTATACTCGGCCTTGAATCCTAACTTCTGCTTCATGTAATTCTGATCCCAAGGTATCAGAGTTCTTGTAATTACACCCCTGAATCACAACAACAAAATTACAGCTTTAATGTGGAAATATAATACTTCCCACCAACCTAGAATCTGTGGTCCCAGAACTTTCCTAATTCACTTTCTTATGGGAACCCAGTTCAATGAAAGATTCAAAAGAATCTACTGAACAAACAAACAGCATTGAAACTACTTAGGCAAGAGCATTCAGGATTACACAGACTCTGTGGCTGCGTTAGCAAGTTGTCAGGGCAACAGTTTCACTTAATAGTTAAATAAATATACTTACTGTGAAAGAAATGCACAAGCATGAGGTATCTGCCTGTCTGTATACATCCATTAATGAACGAAGAGCCTATAAAAAAAGGCTCGTTAGCAAAATTCCACATGAGGAAGATCGGTCTTTTCATCCCGTTCCTAAAAAAACCAATTAACTCAAATCTCTGTAAATGAACAACCTGATGACGTTTTAAGAAAGTTTCCATTATTTATTTGCTATGCATAAATGTCTAGGAGTTTCCTAAGTAAACCAGAACTTTTGTGTTGTGTTTGTTCAGGCACACAAACATGAGCTGTTCCTGACCCTAAAACGGATGGATTCTGGTAAGTATCGATGCAGTCCTGCACTCAGAGAGAAGAATTAGAGATACATATTTGTGTGCACATGCATTGGGCACACACACACGTCCAGAAATGCCCACAGGTGCTTTCTGTGGAGACAAAGCAGCCTTAAAAAGGAGAAAAACACTGATACTAAAAGCAAAAAGTGGTGCTTTAGTACCCTTTCCACTTAAGGTCATGGCGAAGATCTGGTCTGGCTTTTCCCCTCTTCAGGATCGAGGAGCCCAGGTCCACCTTGCTCAGTTCCTGAGGCACATTAAGACCAAGACATCCAAAGATGATGACAGGGCCAAATCAACTGTGTCAAGCATTACAGGACATTGTCTGACCTTGGCAGCAAAAAATAAGAACTGTTTATGTGATTCTTAAATATTTGTATATTATCAGTGTGCTGAGAAAAATCCAATAAATTAAATTATTTACCCAGAAAGACACTGAGGTCTGCTTAGGCGGAGAAATTAATTTTAAGTTATTGCTGGATTTTTACAGAAATTGAGGAATGAATTTTCCTGGAGGACTGGGATGAGAGTGACAGCTTTAATACTTTTGCTTAGCCCTCTTAAAATTTCTTCAAGTATTTTTTTTTTTTAAGCTTTAGTGGAAGTTAAACTGTATTTATAAGTAATTCTTGCTTTCTTTGATATTGAACGAAAGCGTAAACAGGGATTATTCTACAGGCAACAAATCTATTTGAAGTCAGTAATTTTTTTGTGACTTCTGCTATAATACCCTGCCACCCCAAGATGCCTGGGCAATGCAGGTCTCCAGTGACCAGTCCTGGGCAGTACCTGGAGGTCTTCTTTACCTACTCCAGAAATACAACTTTTGCCATTTATTCCTTTTCATACCTTTGATGTACCTTTATCATACAACGTGAGACCCTCCACAATTACTCCACTTGCTGCAGAATGCAATATTACAGTGCAATGACAAAATGCAGCAGAAAATGAGCAAAATCAAATATGATGTGAAGGGCATCAAGGGCAGTGTTCATCCCAGTCAGCACACAGGTGGGCTTTTTTCATTACTGCAGTTAAGGAAGAATTTAGCAAGAGAAACACATTGCAAGCTCTGAAAGCAGTGAATGAATATCCTGAAATGCATCCTCTTCGTGACAGATCTGTCAGGTGGGCCTTAATAACTTTTACTTCTGAGCTCTTGTTGAAGATGAAAATCATCCCCCACGATCCCTTATGGGAACATAATCATGGAATCATAGAATGGTTTGGGTTGGAAGGGACTTTAAAGATCATCTCATTTCAAACCCCTGTCATGAACAGGGGACACCTTCCACTATCCCAGGTTGCTCAGAGCCCCATCCAGCCTGGCCTTGGACACTTCCAGGGATGGGACAGCCACAACCTCCCTGGGCAACCTGTGCCAGCACCTCACCACCCTCACAGTGAAGAATTTTTTTCCTAATATCTAATCTAAACCTGCTTTCAATGTGAAGCCATTCCCCCTTGTCCTCTCACTATATGCTCGTGTAAATAGTCCCTCTCCGTCTTCCTTGTGGGTTCCCCTCAGGTGCTGTTTGTGCCACCAGGAAGCACCAAACTCAAAGACTGAGAACCAACTCCTGATTTTGAGCTTATGGCTGTACCAGTGGGAATGGCAACCCTCAGGAGAAGCAGCCTGGAAATGAAACAGGGAGGCTGCAGAGGTTGAGGAGAGCTAAATGTTTCACTATGAGCTGCTATAGAAATTAAAAACCTCCTCACAAAAAAAAAAAAAAAAACAACAACCAACCAACCAAAAAAAACCAGCATAAAGCTTGTTAGCTTTTAAAAAATCTTCTGGCACATGAAGACAAATTAGTCCCAGCTAAAAAAAACCTCCCAAGCCAAATTACAACTGCCATCCAAACATCCTGTTGGTAATGATTTCATTCACTGAAATGTTAACATGCATTCCTTCAATTTATAAATCTGCATTTCAGATGAAAAAGTGCAAAATAAGGTCTAGTAAATTAGATATTAAAGATTTTGCTACTGACTGCAGTTTCTGTTGCATTAGACAAGCACATTATTTGCCATAGCAGCCAGAAAAACAATGACTAAAGGCTGTTATTATGCCATAACAGCTACATTAAGATAACTGCAAAAATAATTGTAGATTCACAACATCAGTTCTGTGTAAACAGTTCCAGAAACATTTCTATAACTTTAATTTGGTTTGCAGTGTTACATAAAGAACAGGCCTTAAGCCAAGTAATATGGATTGACAGTAGTAAAGTCTCGCAAATTTAGAAATAATAGTGCTGGCCCATTATGCCTCATCTGTGTTAGCAAAAATTTTAGGAACAGATCAAAGCGGCTGCTGAGCTCCTGACACTGCTATTCCATGTGGTTTGGGCACTAAGCTCTGGATTAGAGCCAGTCTTATTTCCTTTGCTGAAGCTTCCTGACAGGAAGATTTATTTGATGCACGTGGGAAGTCCTTGCAGTGGACAGAGACCGTGCATGGAAATATTGGGGGTCTAAGCAAAACACACCGAGGGACATTTGGAGTGCTTTTGGGGAAGAGGCTGTTGTTTATTTCCACTTATGAAGAATCTACAGTGTCCTGTCCCAAAATTGCTCTGGGAACTGAATTAGCACATGGTAAAAGGAGACCATCAAGGGAGTCACCTCAAAACTGCACATTACTGCTCTGATCTGAACCACTGCTGTAGCCACAACTTGAAGGGCTACCAAGCAATTTGCAGCACCTTTATCTTTCTGAACTCAACTACCACTTTCCTGTTATCACTTTAAGAGGTTCAGGCCTTTTAGGTAACACTTCTAGAAAAATGTCACATAGCATTATTACACATCACTTGGTTAATTAAGCAGCATAATTTGCGGAAATATTGTGCAACAGTAGGTTGCTGTTGCTAATGATGTGACTTAGAGATGCAGAAAAGAAGTGGGTACAAAATACTACAGAGTGTGTACTTAAAAAATAAGGCCCAATTACTCATGTTTCTGTGACTGAGAGACACACTGACAGAAGATTTCAAAGCACGAGAACCAGCTTCACTACAGACACCCACCAGAGATATCTGGATATCTGTGCTCCACATCGATTCCTCTATCATGTGCCCTCCACCCCCAAACAAACCTGCCTTCCTCAGAAAGAGGGTTATCAGACAGGTACCTGCTGCTGCCTCCTTCTGCCAGCAGCAGTCACTGTGAAAGATGAGGTGAGCTCCTGATCAATTCCAGTAAGAACTGGGAGTTAGAAACAGCAAAGTCTGTGTGTATGGGCTGCGCACTTGAGGTTTCATATCCTTGTTCACCTTGGTCATTCTGACCCCTGAGTTCTGTAATCCCTGGAGGATATGCAGCACCTGCATACTGGTATGGACATGACTGGCTCCCCTAACAGAGACGGGGAGAGGGTGACTCTGATTGTACCAATCCAGCAGGTTGCAGCAGAATTCACATGAACTCACGCACTCATACGCTGGGCATCAGAGCAACCTCAGCAGGTAATGTGTCATCACAAGCCCTTCACGTCTTCCTCCTTTGCTTTGCTTCCCCCACTGCAAAAGGCTCTACCTGGTGAGTTTTGGAGTGATTCTCTCAAATTCTGGGCAAGTCACCTGCCGTGTATCAGCTTTACAAAGTAAAGATGTGTGGAACACAAAACTGGCTTTGAGATATATGCAAAGACATGCTCAGACTTAACCATTTTTCCTCATGAGGAAAATTCCCAAACTGCAATGTACAAGCATTGCTCAGCAGATGACACAGAGGAATAAATTTAAGAAGCTGAAGGTGGTTCATTTGCACACCTCTGACTGCAGGTTACATCTGTGCTGTTCTAGTCATTGCTGTGAAGGCAACAGCTGGAACATTGCTACTGATCCTTTCAGGTCAGGGACATACCTGAAAAGGGGCCCCCAGACCAGAGTGGCAGATTCTGTAAAATCTGGGGAAGTTAGGAGGTAGAAACCGAACCTTTAAGGGTGAAGTAAAACATGGACCAACACATTTGTGCTGCAGTTCCCTGTGTCTCCAAGCTCCTGAGAGATTTGTGTTTAATAAATTTGATGGGCCCAAACCCTTGCAAATACCTGCACATCAACATCCCCACCTCCCCAGGAGGTGGGAGACAGAAAAATAGGAAGGGATAGGGACACAAGGGCTGCTCAGAAGATCCACATGGCTCGATGCAATAGAAAGAAAACAGCTAGAGGCACACAGGGCTGACCATGACATAGTCCTGGGACGTGGCAGGACTCTGCAGGCACATCAGACACCTGCTTACATTGTCCACAAAAACCAGAAAAGATTCACAAGCTCTGTGTTCAGGAAAAAGCAAAAGCAGACAAGACAGGTTGAAAGCTATGCCTCGCATCAAAGCATACATGGCTTGAAACCCATCAAGGCTGTTAATACTAAAGGTCAGCGTATTTAATCAGTCACAGGAACGTCTACCTGTGAGCTACAGCCAGCGAGAAATCAGCAATTATCTTTCATGTTGAAACAACCTTGCACAGTGTTTTACATAACAAGGTGTGTATCACCACTCAGGCTTAAATGGGACCATTACAATCAGCCGCTGTAACAAGCAGGCAGTGCAAGGAAAGTGTTTCCTGGTGAGAGCTTCTGTAGCAGCAGCAGATGCATAACTCCAGGATATTTGCTCCTTTCATGTTTTGTACCAGCTCTACCCAGTTAGGCAAATCATGTTCAGCTTGTTTCTAAATACTTAACTCACATTACTGAATGATTCCTTGGGAATTTTTAAAATGGAGTTAATTGTCATAAAGAACTGTCCACTGTGTTAATCCATGAATATGAGATACTGCATTGCAGTTGCCTGATAAGCTTGAGGAACAGGGGCTGCTAGATCCAGAAGGTTACTGAGAAATGGAAGAATGAGTCCTGTGTAATAGCACAACTAGAGCAAACACAAGTATTGAATGCAGCAGTCACCCCCACTGACAGGTTGCAGGGAGACTGAGATGTCTATCAATTGTAAAGAATCAGTTTTCCAGCTTGAGCTACAGATCTTGGCAGTTTATGCCATTCTAGGAGTTTTTAATTTCCACAAATTCAGTTCTCCAGCCCAGTTCACCACTTGGCATCACCAGCACTTGTGCAAGGACCACAACCAGGACAGCCTGGCCCACCTGGGAAAGGATGCTGAGGGCAGCAGCTTGGCCAAACCACTGCCTGCCAAGCTCCCAACAGGCACCAGGCAGAGGCTACACAGGTGACTGAAACTTTAGGAGCCCAAGAGGGCCTATGGAAAGCCAACCCAATAGCCCTATCACTTTACATGATTATTAAAAAGTTGGTTTTTTTATTTCATAAAAATGGCTCAGTAATCCAATTACACAATGAATTTAATGAAAACCCACTTTAAGCAGCTGCATACACTAACAGAGTTAAGGCTGTGATTGTCCATGCTTTACACATAATGCAAGCACACATTTTGAATAGTATTTTTATTTTTATAGAACGGTTCTGGAAGGGTTTTTGACAAACATCTTCCTATGAAAATGCTCACTTGTCATAATCCAATCTTTTTAATGAAAAAAACCCCATATTTGAAATATTGGAATATTTTTTGCCTTGGGAAAATAGGTTTTTTTGCACAAAAACCTGTTCTCTATGCCATACAGCCCATCTGCTCCATTTCATGAAGTGATCAACACTTGGTCCCTTCAGATAAACAAACCTGGATAGAAAAATACATTTCAGTTCTGGACGTGATGTATTTGCATAATTGGCATTCTCATGCCAGTCTAAAGACATGCTTTTTTTGGTGCTGCACAGGGCTAGCTGTTTTCTCACAAAAACATGCCACAGTCAAAGATTTAAAATGCTTAGTGGAGTTGCAAAGGCAGGAATTTAAGGTGTTGTCTTGGGGTGACGCAGTGGTATTTAACAAAACCAAGAAACATCTTAATTCTCTGCTCTTATCCCCACCCTAGAAATTCCCAAAGCAAGGCCAATCCCACCTTCTGACTGATAACTGGACACTGTGATTGCCTCAAACATTCATAAGTAGTAGTGACACAGGTTACCGAATACAGAGAGACTCAGAGCGCTGCCTTTGGTCTAAAAACATTTACAAACAAAGCAAGCAACAAAAACACCAGAAGCAGCATCCAACAATTCGAAAAGAGCTTTGTGCAAACTTAATGGTTAGAATTCCATACATTTTAAACATCATGGTTTTACTTCAGTTAGTTTTCCATATCTTTACTGGACCAGAAGGTAATGTTTCGACAGAAGCTTCTCTCCCCTTCTCCCCCTTAATAGTGGATAAACTTTTATGAAGGATTTTACCCTAGAAATTACTTACATTTTGAAGCAGAAAAAGTATTTTTACACTTTTCTGTAGGGATAATCATATACTACTACTGAAGAAGAACAGGCCCAAGAATTTTTAGCATGAAATGGACTGAATACATAGACTTTGTCTGTTCTTTCATACAGGTGATCCCTTAACAGCAGAATAATTAACCTACTCCAGTAGTCTCACTTGACAAACCAACTTACAACATGCACACTCAGTGTTTTGTGAAAGGCAGCTAAGGAAGGTTGGGATTTATCTCCTACCTTTTACTTCAAATGACTTTCAAACTACTTGTAGTGACTTCACCTGCTTTCACCCTGCCAGCCAATTCCCTTCTGAGGTGGACAGCTCACTCAGATTTTGCGGGTGGGCTGATCCCAGCAAACAGCCAAACACCCCCACAAGATGCTTGGTTACTTCCCTCTCCTCCAGGATGGTGAGTGAATAGAAGGAAGGTGAGAATACTTGTGGATGAAGATAATACTATAACAGGGAGAACAAAAGCTGCATGTGCAGGCAAAGCAGAAACAGGAATTCATTCACAACTTCTCCTGAGCAGGAAGATGTCCAGGCACTTCCTGACAAGGGGTGAGTGAGGACAGGGTAGGAAATAGAAAGCCTTTGCACTGTGTAAGCACCATTCAGCAACAGCCAAAGCACTGATTTATAAATATTATTTTAGCACGAACCTGCCCCACCAGGCCCAGTACCCCAGGACAGCTGGGTGCTTGCCCCCAAGTCCCTCTGTGCTGGTTTTGGCTGGGGTAGAGTTAGATTTCTTCGCAGTGGCCAGCATGGGGCTTTTGGATTTGTGCTGAACACAGTGAGGATAATGGAGATGTTTTTGTTATTGCTGAGCAGGGCTTGCACAGAGCCAAGGCTTTTTCTGTTTCTCACACTTCCACATTGACAGGGAGGCTGGGGGTGCCTGGGAGGTTGGGAAGAGACACAGCCAGGATAGGTGACCCAAACTGACCAAAGGGGTATTCCAGACCATATGATACCATGCTCACTGTATGAGGTGGGGGGAAGAAGGAGGAAGGGGGGACATTTGGAGTGATGGTGTTTGTCTTCCCAAGTCACTGTTACGCGTGATGGAGCCTCGATCTCCTGGAGATGGCTAAACACCTGTCCAACCATGGGAAGCAGGGAATGAATTCCTCATTCTGCTCTGCTTGTGTGCATGACTTTGCTTTTCCTAGTAAGCTGCCTTTATCTCAACCCATGTGTTTTCCAGCTTTTACCCTTCTGATTCTCTCCCTGATCCCCTTGGTGGGCAGTGGGCGAGTGGCTGCCTCAGGCTTGGCTGCTGCCGGGGGTTAAACCACGACACCCATTACAGCACTGGCAGCTTGCTTTCTTCAGTGTTTGCAGACACAGCTCTCTTCCTAAATGCACTGTATCCATTCTGTCATAAACTTCATACCACCAGCAAAGACAGAATGATGTAAATTTAAAGCATCAAATAGTCAATAACAGACTGTCCTTGTTCTATACATTTAAACTGTCATCTGTGGCACAGTCAGAAGAAACAAGCAAGTTGAGAAAGTTCACTCCTAGCTTGTAACAGTACTGAAAATTTGGAGTTAATTTGACGTTGAGTCAAATGGCATGGATAATTAGCACTGCATCAATTTTAATACTCTCCTAATATTGAGAAATTTTTGTCTGTCTTTGCTTTTTAATACAGTTTCCAGATCTAATTCAATTAAACACTTAGATTTTTTTTCAGTGTTCAGATTAGCTTTGTAAATATGCAAAACCACCAGCTACGCTGAGACTGATTTCTTCAATACATACAAGTTCTTACACTTTCTCCTCATTTCTTTTAGGCTTTAATTTACCATGAATAGCCAAGACTTATTTATATTTATGGGGTACATATTGTACTCACAAGCATGAAAAATATAATTTGTCTCATCTAATGAGTCATCATTAGCTTTTGTTCCTACCTTTCCATAAGCAGAGTATTTTTAACGCATTCAACTGGAGTTATTTTTAGCCAACAACTTATATAATTATTTTTAATAAGAGCAGTCACATGTCAGCCCATCACTACTACTGCAGTTTATTTTCACATAAATCAAAAACTGAAAAAGCCTACTTAAATGAAACACTGCATGAAGCAAAAAATACTTTTCTCTCTATATAAAGGCAAACATGACCAAACTCCTGGATTTCCTTTTTTTTTTTTTTTTTAAAATGCTTGTCAAACTTTCAGAAAGACGCTGCTTCTCTCCTCAAGAATCTGAAACCAACTCTAGATAATCTGGAAACCTAAACAGAATTAAAAACTAAGACTGGCGTAAGAGACAGCTCTCATCACAGCAAATTACACTCCTCAACACTTTCAAAACAATAGGACCATAAACTCTGAGGTGGAAAACACATGTGCAGAGTCTTCCTTGGCAAAACCCTTCCAATCAATTGTTTTAAAGATGTCCTTTACAGGCTTATTCCTATGACTGGGATCCCAGCTAAGGTATGACATATGAAAAAATGTAAACAGTCAACAATAAAACACTTAAATGCAGAACAGTTAAATTCCTAGCAAATTAAATTATGAAGCAGAAGACAGAAAAATCATACACCTCGACATATCCTGAAGAGAACGTCCACATTTATTTAAGTTAAAGGAAACACTTTCTGCTGTTCATGCAGTTAACACTTCACTCTTTACTATTTAACTACTGAGTTACTATTAAGCTCTGAGAAATGAGACTTAAAGTTCTTCCTTTAACCATTAATGGGCTGTTAAGAACCTGGAGTCATTAAAAAAATGGGGAAGCTAAAACTACTTCAAGATGCTTAAAACATCATTTGAAAGCAGAGCTGTGACTGACAGATTAATACACAAAAATATCACCTTGCACTATCTGCAAGTACCACACAACTGCTTATCTGGTATCTTACTGTTCACACAGCTGCTCTCCCTTTGGCAGAGTATTACCAGCACCACATTCCTGTCTTTCAGAGCACATGGTTAAAAAAGACTTTACTAAATTGAATAGAATGAGCAACAAAAACTTCATAGGAAAAAAACCCAGAAAGCGCAAAGAGTTTTTTTTCCATTAAAATTTGTTTTCCAGAAGTACTCACCAATTTTAAATAATGACTCCATTCTTCATCTTCAAAATAAACCTCAGGACAGTAAAGCTTGAGTTGTGGGAGGAGGAGAAAACAGTGGGGAAATAAAAACTCATTGTTCATAGAACACACCAGCGTAGTGGATGCCTGCTTGTTATCACAATAACCACCTGGTCTGGAGAGTAACTTGAATTATTAAGTACAAAGAACCCTTCATACACACAGTGCAAGACAGAGGGAAGGTCCGCCCGAAACTTTAAATGAACTGGTGGGTGAAGGTGAGCTTGAGTTCCAATGGAGTATTAGAGAAACCGTGGAGCAACAACTTCTGGGGCCAGGGCTACGAAGAATTCCCAGGTGACAGGGAAGTCTGCATTTCTAAATGCTGAAATATAAATCCTTATCAGTGCTCTGCATTGAGAGGTTATCTTTAAAGAGTGTTCCTTCACTATGTCTGAATATTTTTGGAGAGCTTTGTGCCCTGGCATAGATCACTACAGACCACTTCATTTACTTCTGTGGCAGAGCTCAGGAGTGCTGATTTGAGGTGTGGCTAAGCAAAAAGGCTCTGGAGTTGATGTGCTTCTCAGAATGTGCCAGGCTTCAACCAGACAGGGTGACAGCCTCAGTACATGACTGCAAGGAGGAGCCTTGCTTGCAATCAGAGTGTTGCTAGAAGGAAGGTGAGAGCTGAATTTCTCTTCATAATCCATTAAAATTCAAAGAGCAGGAGGAAGTACTTGGCTTCCCATGGGCATTGCAAGGGAAAATTTTCCAGCCTTGCAAGACAGGCAGTAGCACACTCACAAATGCAAAGGTGGGCTCCAAAAAGCCCTAATTATTATGCTTTCTATATTTACAAGTTCACCTTGCAAATTCTGCAGTTTGCTTTTATCAATCTATCACTATGATAAAGAAAATATGCTCAGGACAAATATTCTACCAACCTCATTATGAGTTTTTTCTGACCAAGACAAGCCCCTGATTTCAAGCTGGCGCAAAATCTAGTCTGTCTTTCAGTGCTAAGACTACTGTAAAATCGTTTAACAATGCAAGGAATGAAACCATATATGCATTTGTTTTCTCCTCCTCAGAGTTTATTTTGCATGTAATTTTACAGTTTATACTTCACATCATACATTTATTCCTTCTCTTGAAAAAGGGTTTGACACAGACACTTGCCTTGCATTACATTTTGAAACCTGGAACTGGTGCCAGTAAAAAAAAAAAAAAAAAAAAAAAAAAAAAAAAAACCAAAAAACCACCCTATAAAACATATTAGATCAATACAGTGTAAATATAACATGTATTAGAAGTTGCTCGTTATTTCACTACAAGGAAAACAATCTGGGAAAGAAAGAAAGATAATCAGTTCCAGTTGCTAAAACAGTTCAGTATATTTTATTTAAAGTCATAGCGTAACAGGAATGCTTTTATTAGCCCACAACCAAACAATGATCAAACTGGTGTAGAGGAAAATGAAGCATGATCCTATGGTACTCAATTGCAATATAACATTCTCTGTCACACAGAACATATCAGACTGGGCATGTTCACAAAGTCTTTTCAGTGTTAACTCTGCAAAAGACTCTTTTCCATCATGCTGCATTATTCCATCCCTTATTTTGCTTAAGAAGTAAGCCACAAGTAAGCATTCCAAGAACTGTGAATAGATTGTCAGTGTTGGCACCAACTCTTCAGTAGTTTACACAATGGTTCACAAAGGAAACTGGGTAAAATTATGACTTGGAAATGGTCACGGACATCTTCCTCTTTGGCTACTTTAAAAGTTAGAAAATTCAGATTTGTACAAAAGACATTCATTTCAGAACCAATTCAAATATGTTTTTAAATAAATGGAACAAAATAAAGCATGTCTCGTTAATTTGGTATTAATTTTCCAGAATACTCTGCAATACATTTTCAAATATACAAAATCGTACTCTTTACAAAAAAGTCGTAGCTCATGAAGGAACTCACTTGAATTATCTTAGCAGCACTCCAATAATTAACTATCTTAATTTTAATCAAAAAAACACCTTAGTTTGATCACTGTATTTTGAGACTGCTTCTTCACGAGAAGCAATGTTTCAAAAGTTATAAAAGTGCAAGAACATCATCATGTTCCAAGCTGAAAGGCAGCTTCTGGAAGTAGTGAAATCAGTATTGCAAGGTCCTGATGTCAGTGAAATAAATGCAGTGGGAAGAACTGCACTTTAAGTACCTCCTCCAGTGCGGTATTATTGCATTAAGACCAAAACATGCTTCTCACTGAACATTTTAGTGATCTAAATAAAATAGTTGTGTGACTTTTGTCCAGCTGTGACAAGTGAGATGCTCAGACTAAGTGACTTGGGTGGGAGCAGATAACCAGCACACACAATAGCATCAGCAGGACACCACTCAATCGGCATGCTCGTTTTGCTGCCCAGCATTTTTGTGCATTTTTAATTAAACAAAAAATGGCAAAGTACAAGACTCTCAGAGGACCTTCTCATCCATTTGGATAAATATTTCTAATTCCATGTTAGACTTCATTGAAGAAGAGGAGCCTCAAATTAGGTCCCACAAACCGTTAAGGCTGCCTTTTAGCCAAAAACTTCTGTTTTATTTAAGCAAACTACTTACTTTTAGTAAGAAGCATTAATATATAATGAATATTTGAATTCACTATCAAAATGAGGAGTATAAGAAATTACCAACTTTGGAGCAGGATCACTCTTATCATTCCCGATAAAATTCTGTAAACAACAATTTAATTGAGAATACCTGCCACTTTGCAACACCTTAAGTGTAATTTTGTACTACTAGAACTACAAACCCAACGTTTTCCTTTCTGCCTCTTCGTAAAGCTTCCTCAAAAGAGGGTCTAGCAAGTCAAGAGCTCTGCAATTACATGTGAATATTAATCTTACATTTTAAACACCTAATATTACTATATTCAGTCTCAGAAAGCCTCCTTAGAGCAAGTTCTGTTATACTTAGTACTAGTACAGTGTATCAGCACTTCTTTGTGACTTGCTTCCTCGGGACAGAGAACTTCACTTTGGGATATCCGTGTTCTGAAGCACAAGAGCCACTCTGCTTGGAATGTACACCTGGGAAAAATATGACAAGAACAAGAACAGCTGAAAAACCCGGAAACCTTACAGAAAGCGACTCCTTAATAACAGCATTTGGGAAAAAAACATATTTTAACTGTTAAAAATCTTTCATTTGTGCAGTATTTTGGGTCACAAATATAATAACTAAAGTATGATTACTGACTGCTCAGTCCCTAGCATTGGAATTACACAAGATAAAAATTTAAAAGGCATCCTGATTACAATCTATTTTCAATCTCTTCTCTATTTCTTTTTTTTAATATCTTATCATGATATACTTCAGGTGGCTACCAGGAGAGGGCCTCATATGACTTACAACGACCAGTTTCAAAAACCTGAGGACATCTAGGTCAACAGACTAGTCAATGATAAATGACAAAGTTTTGCAACTCTCCACTGCTGTGAATGAGTTGTCCCAAGGCCTGTGGAGTCATTTCATACAGGTAAATACCAGCAATATGACACAGCAGTGTATTCTTCACACTCTTGGCATGTCTATGGAATCTCAGTGTCTGAGCAATGAAACTCCCTCTCAGTATTGGACAGAATCAAAATTAACCATTTAAATGACTGCGTTTGTATTTGTCTTCCCCTTTTTTCCCCCAGATACCACAGAAATAACACATATAATCAAAAGACTTCTCATAGATCACAAGAGAACTTGTGGCAATGTATTTTACATGGCATTCCTTCCAAGCTGAGCAGAGTCACCATCAGAAAACAAGACTGATATGTGCTATCTACCAATTACCTTGATACACAGTACTCCATCAATTGTAAAGTCTGAATTAATGTGTTTTCTGAACAAGTCAATAAAAATGCAATTATAAAAGGTAACACAAGATTGAAGATTACTGGCTTCATTCTGACAACGTCCTCTTTTAGACTATCCTTCATCTCTGTGGAATGTCTAACATTCTGCAATTTCAACTGCGTTATCTGCTAACGAGAGCCTGATGGCATGCAAGGCTTTCATTGTTTTCAAAACAGAATACAGCAATAAAGGAAAGAGCTTTAGGAAAAGGAGAAAAAGGAAAAGAACAGCTGATCTTCATTGAACCAGACAGAGTTGTGTCCAATGCTTCTTGAAAGGCAGCGAACATAATGATTTCCCCTAAGGTTTCAGTGATAAATAGCTTCTATAAACCTGTGCAGGAGAGGAAATACTTAATGAAGTCAACTACCTCAAAACATAGAAAAGAGAGATTTTGAAGTTGTATACTGAGAAATTCATCAGTCTGGGTTTGGATGAAGTGAGAAGGGAGAAGGAACAAACAGAAGTAAGTTTTCTAAGAAAGAATTTGTAAAATGTTACTTCAGTTAAGGGAATAAAATTTAAGGTTAATACAGGACACAGCAATTCTCAATTATATTCTGGTCAATAATGTGTCCGATCCTAGGAGGAGTAAATTAGCCCAATTCCTTTAAAGTCAATTTACATAATCTGAGAATCTGAGAGCAGTGTGGATCATCCAGTTCCAACTACTTCACTGACAATCAGAATTTAAAAACTGGTTTAAACACAGTTTCAGAACTCGTGCAGATGATTGCATTTAAGCTAATGACAGATATGTTTTCCATTTGCCATGAAGAAATATATCTGCCAGCTTGTTACTTTAGTCACGGGTTTTGTCCTTACCTAGGGAAATTAAACATGCATTTTAGAGTTTTTTATCTTGGTGGGCTTCTTGCTTAATCACAGAAAAGCCACATATGGCACAATCTCCTAGTCTTATTTCATTGGTCAGTGTAACCGCCTCCAACGCTATTTGCTACAAAAAGCAACAATCAAAACATGAACCAAGAAAAAATATCAATTATTGATTAGACATATTGATAATTACAAATAAGATTATTAATTATTCATTCCAGTGGTGTACAATTTTTTTAAAAGGAAGAATACTACACAAGTAATTATCTAATACTTGTTACAAATATATAGGTGTTATTCCTTTCCCCCAGCCCAACAATATTTCCAGAAATACTACATTCTATGTGCTCTGGCTTTATTATTTGTTTAAATAGACAGAACTCAGAACATTTGTTATGATGGACTGAGGAAGAAAAATGTGACCAATTGGGCTGGGAATATCACTTCTCTTTCCTGAGGGAAGGTGAAAACTGGTAGATAATCTGCCAAGGGTCCCAACAGGGTTTTCAGCCCCGATTTCTCACCTCCACTCCTCCTTCCGATAGCCTGAACTACGGAACTTCCTCAGCCTTTTCACTCCACTGTTATTCCTTTTCTTTCAGCACCTTTCACGTGAATTACCACTCTCATAGTAACATATCCCCCTTAAATTTACTTTCTCCATATTTTTCCTGAGGGTACTGACTGTTTCAAGCCATTGTACCAAGCTGACTGCGCCCCAAGCATATGCTTCAATCTGCCATTAAATGACACGATTAAGAAAGTCAGGAATTCACTGCTGACACGGTAAGTTGAAATGCAAGCATTTTATTCTGAGTCCAGACACTTTCAAATATATAAAGGCGTAGATGTGTCTGGATTGGACCTTGAACATTCAGTTGATCAATGATTCACCTTAATTCAGTGTCATCTACAACTGTGCCCTGTCTCATCATGCTGGTCACTGCTCAAGACTCCAAACAGTATCAGTATCCTTGATACCAGTCAACAGCAGGACACTGAGCCTCTGATTGCTGAAACTGCAGTGACCCAGTCTGTTTTTAACCCACCTAACAATCCTATCCAGCCCTGTAGTTCTTCAGCTCTTAGGCAGGAATGCTGCAGGAGACCAGGCTGAAAGTCTTACTGAACTGACTGGAGCAACCTTGTGCATACAGCTTGAGTCATTTCATCAAGGCAGCAATCAGGCTGACCATGCATGTTTTGAGTTTGCTAAATCCAGGCTGGCTTTCTGACTGACCCATCTCATGTAACCCACTTGCGTGGACACAGATTCCAAGAGAAGGTGGTTCTTGACTTCTTGAGGAACTGCCCTACAGACCTCTCAGCCTTCCTTTTCAGCCTTGGTTCAGCTGTCAGAAATTTCCCCTGGCCACTATGATTTTTCTCAGGTAATAGTCACCAGCCTTGTATTCACAACACTGAAATCATCCAAGCCTCTGGGTGTATCCCACTTATATACAGCATCTTTAACCTATTGCTCTGCTACTTTATTTTCAGTGGTGCACTGTCACACAAAAAATGGTCTGAAAGCAGGCTTTGCCCTTGGAGTCCGAGCCAAAAAAAAAGGCACTGAATACTCCTGTATTGTCCATATTGTCCATCAAAGTCCTCAGTCTTCCCTTTGTCAAGGGACTTTTCTTTTTTTTTCTTAAGGTGCTCTTCCAATCAGCATATTTGCAGAATCACCTTCTTGCCCTTCTTCATTATACATATAGTATACAGCCTGAGATATAGATCTATCTGTAAACAGATAAGTATACTGAAAGTACAAAGAGGTTTCCTGATTAAAACCATTACAGGAAACCTAGGTATTCATCAGCAAAAAACATTATCAGAGGTATGTAATTTTTGGCTTTTTCCATACCCTAGGGAGAGTGTCTCAGAAGTTTATTCTTTCATATAACGTTGCTGAATTATATACTTTCAATTACCAGCTTCAGTTCTATTGATCTCTGTTCTTCTAACCTGCTTTTTCTGATCACAAGTTTTATCCCATTCATGTCTCCTTCACCATTTCCCATGGCTCACTTGATGAACACAGACAGAAGTGAAAACCCAAAGAACAGAACACTAAACAGAATTCATTCATAGCTAACCCACATCTTGATTCTCATCAATCAAATCACCATCAGAGTCTCTCTTCTGTTTCAAGCTCTCTGCTCATCCTCAACATCCTTTCCAGCCGTTTCCTCCCCTCCAGGCCCACCCATGTTGGAAATGCCCTCAGGAGACCCAAACTCCCTGCTGAAAGCAGGGTGAGCTCTGAGGTCAGACCAGGTTATTCATGTCGTTAGAACTCAGTGAATTGTCCCTCTGCTCTCTATACCAACTGCTAACTTACAACCCTGAGCCCTCTAAGGTTCACATGAACTCCACTATTTTAGGAAGTCATCAAGACACCTAAAAATATGCACGGGAAGGTTCATGAGGCCTTTTCTGATGGGGGAGTGTAACATAGGGTTAGAAACATCAGATCTGTTTGAGACAGGATGACTCAGCTGCAAAGACAGTTTTTGACAAAGTTAGCTTTCAAACGCTTAGTCATAGAATATCACTGAAAGCCTTTATAGTCTCAATTTGGCAGGAATGGAGTGACTGCTGTTACTTCACCAGCAGATGTGCTAACAAAGAGGATGGTGGGGGATAGGAATCTTGTTTTAAGTCATATACAGCATGGGTTTTTGTTAGCACCTTTGACCTTTTTATATTGCATGTCCATATGAGGCAGCTACACTGTCTGAAACTAGGCAAGTCCCACGCAGACCAAGACTTCTGGCACTAAAACAGTATCTCTAGTAAAGAGACAAAAAAAAAAGGACACTTTTTATAATCAATCTCTTTCTCACCAACACACATGGAGTTCTATCAAGTTCATTGTCTATTCATGATGGCTATCTCACAAACAAGGAAAAAACAACTGGTACTACTACTGTTCAGGACTGTAAGATGTTTTTAGCCAAATGCTTACTCCTTACACTTTTTTCTGTGAGTATCCAGGTAACTTCAAGGAAAAAAAGACATTAAAAGGAATACTACATGCAGGAAGCACCTGCGAACAGCAGCAACTATAAGCAGAAATATCACCTTACATATTTCAGGAGAGGACTAAACACACAGCAATCTCCAAATGTACCTAAAAACCCACAAGCAAGAGATTCTGCAAAAGACAACTGCTACTTTCAGATCTGTCAGACTCATTCAGTACCAGGTGCAAGCACAACTGAAATTGGCTGGAACTGCAATGAACTACTCTTCATCCGACTTTCAGGACTGGAAAACACCAAGCCCTAAAAATAATTTCAAGGTCATTTTGTAACAGATGGGAGAATTACTAGAACTCAGAGCTAGATCAGGCACTGCAGAAAAATACTCGGTAGCACATACTGCAGCTGGTAGATGCAGAAGGCAATGTCACCAGAGCCTGTGCCAACATTATCCCAAACTTTTAATTAAAATGAGGGCTTTAGACAATCTCCTGTCCCTGTATCACTACTAATTGCCACACATGGACACTATTCTGAGAATATAATTAACCATCAAAGAATAAAATAGATGATAGCTCTTCCTTTCTGACTATAATTTATTAAACAAAACCTCACACATTTTGGTTTTCATTTTACTAGATATTGCACATGACAAAGAAGGTATGCTTTAAATAATGTGAAGTTCTGCCTTCAAATTGGTTTTTCCATTTACAGCTATAGAGCATGAATATCCAGAAAATAATTTCTTAGACTGTCTTGCTTCATTTATTCAAAAGAAGTCCATATATTGCACAGGGTGTGTCTCAAAATTTTTCCTGTATTATCTTCTGCACTCTTTTTCAAGGTTAAGAAAAAGTACTCTAAAACAGATGGCAAAGTCCCCTGAAACACAAGTAGACTGAAAGGGAAGATAGGATGAAACAAAATGACTAACAGAGTAACTCTGGAATCATTACACTGGCTGGTGGTTTTAAGAAGTCAAACAATCAATGAAGATAAACAAATGAATTTAGCAGTCCTAATCACCAAGAGGATAAATCAAAAAGATCTTTCTGGTATCAAATTCTGACTGATTGACCTAGTTTGAACAGTTAAGTTTCTAACTACAAATGTTCTTTCATTTAATCTGTATATCTGAGCATGTCAGGAGAGAAAACAGTTAAAAATTACATCAGTCCCTTAAAATTCAATACATAAATCCTTATCATGAAAGTTATTTAAATGTGTATTTTTAAAGCTAAGGTCACTAAAAGCTTTTAGATCATTTCAGTCTATGGGAATATTTTAATTTGTCTATAGACTCAAGGAAGCAGAAGTTGCACTTTGACATTGAATAGTATACATTAAGGTCACGGTTAAAAACCCAAGCCTGTAATAAGGATGTTCTTAAAATAAACTATATAATTTCACTTTCATTTAATGTGAAAAGATTATCTCACTGAATGCCAAAATAGAGAATCAGAAAAAATACAGCACTGGGGACAGGGGAAAAGGAATACTCTGACAGCTATTTACTTTTTTTACTAATTGGAATGAATGACAGACAAAGTAAATCTATAAAATATGAAACATGTTAAACAATTATATTTCACAATAAATCATATACTACTTTCCAATGTCACAACATCCTCTGCAATGTTTCATTTAGCCTGCTTATTACTCAGTTCTGTTGGTGCACAAAGTAGGATAGTATAACCCCACCACTTTCATATAAATCCAAATTTTTGGTGTGGTACAAAAAATTTACTAGGACACTTATTGAGAGCTCGTTCTTTCCTACAGCAAAATTCAGTCAAGTCGGATACCTTAGAAAAGACCAACAAAACATTTTGAGTGACATGTTGTCAAAAAATTAAACTTTTTATTCCCCCTGCCCCAAATCTAAGTTTCATATCCAACCACAAAAGCCAAGTTAGGTACCAACAAATGAATTGATTCCTAAAGGTGCACTAAGATCTGACCGGGGCTGAAATGTGTGTGCAGCACCTAATTTACATCTTGCAAAGAGATGACAACACATAAGCAAGACTAAAGGTTTACAGCAGCATTCAAAAAGAACACATCTTTTATAAAACATACCCCAAAAAAGACAAGTATGAGAATACCACAGTGGAGTTGTAAACAGAAATGGAGCTGTGTTAAAAAGAGTCTATTCTTACAGTGACAACATGGTTCACAGCTTGTTACTAGAAAGTTTGATTACATGGAATGTTATGTGCATTTCATACATTTGTTAAGGAATTTAAAAGGAATCCATTATAGAAAAAGCAGTGAAGTGGAAAAATTAGTACAATTATTTTAATAAGTCATATTACCAAGGACATTTCTGTGCACTTTCTATGGAGTTTTCAAGATGTGGCTGATAATTTTGAATTCTGGCCCTCTAATAGCTTTACTAAGCAAGCCTGAAAATTGTACAGTGAAGTGCTCAGCAGTGCTTACAAAACTTCACCTTCTTCCAGGATTCTTTGCTCCAGGAATTTCATATCTCCCTTCTTCTCATTTTGATATGACACCTTGAATATTTCTTTTATTAGGTGATTTTTTAGAATGAATCATGTCACATTTAATCTTCTATTTTTGTAATGCACTTGTGTTGAGTCACTTCTCAAGTCAATTGCATTGACTTGAGAAGCAGAATTATTGCATGTGATTTTATTTTGTCACAACCCTCGGGGCGTGTTTTGCCGACAGTGTTTACTCACAAACCTTAAGGGAGGTGCATCTGTCATTAAAATATTACATCTTTGAAGTTAGTGGTGGAGGAGGAACTAAAACTTTTGAAACAACAAACCTAAGTGTCACGCATTATGAATAATTATTAAACAACAGGAATAATTATTAAACAACAGGAAAATAACTTTTATGATTGTATTGGGGTGGCATCATACGTTACTTGAAAAGAAATTTGATGGGAAGACTTTCAAGCTGGATTTTAGAAACTGCAATTAAGACTAAAGAAACTCCTAAGCAGGACAAATTACCCAATAACTTGGATGGAAATTGCTATTTAAAATAAGACATCTTTGTTTTACTGGAAAATAGCAGCTAGAGGCATTTACTGTAACTTCTGTTTTTTCTTACGTGAAGATCTATTTGCTGAATTTAGGTTTTCCAGATTTTTTTTCTCTATTACTTTTACTCGGTGTCCTTTCACTGATATTTTACCTGTATTTGGTGCATGGGGCATCCTCTGGGGGGTTGGCTGAAGGTGGTCTGTGAATTGGGTGGCTGAAGGACATAAGAGAAAGTTTACCTGACCCATGCTGCTGGGTTTCTTTCTAACCTAGAGGTGCCATTGCCATGCCACAGGCTTATGCTGCACAAGTGCGTTTGCTGCTGTCTTTGCCACATGCCTGATCTTCCACATGCTCCTAGCAAATGGCAGCTTCACAGTCTGTCACGCTTTTCTCTGCCTTGCACTCACCATCTAATGGACAACATGTGAAACATACATTCCGAATTACAGTTAATTGGCTTGCAAAAGTTAAGTTAGTGATAGATAATTAAGATGCTCTCCAATCGCCCGGGCAATGGATTTGAATTGGGCACACGAAGCAAGGGCTCTGGAAGCTTTAATTTGCTACATAACCTTCAGGAATGAAATCTTAGACCTTTCATTTCTTTGTGCATAAATTAGCACAAATACTTACCCACACCATGAGGGCATTGTCACATGCAGATACTTTAAAAAAAACCCCAAAAAACCCCATTGTTAGATCCTTTACACCAAGCACAACGAAAGCACAAAGATTCTTTCATGTAATGAAATTATTTTAAATCAGGTAAATGAAAGAAATGCCAATACTCTGGATGCAATGAAAGAGAGAGAGATTAGAAGTGACAATAACTCTCAGGAGTTTAGATCTCATGAGAAAAGTTAAGATGAGACACTAGAAATTCATGTTCTGTTCTGCCACGGAAGAGGAGTGGCCCACACGAATTAGTGCAGATGCTCCATTTTTGCAGGCTCTTAAGGTTACAGGTGTAACTCATTTGGAGGTGTTCACGTGTACCAATGTAACTGTGCACAGAGACACACCCTATACCCACATAAATGTTTTAGGTATAAAAGTCTACTCAGCAGTAAAGTGTTTTCAGATTTTTTTCAGTGAACTCTTGCCTTAATTCCCAGCCTTTTGTGAACCTTAGTTTCTTGTGCTTGTGAGCATGTAGACATATGTGAATGCATAAAGAATGGGAAATATGTCCACATATATACACATACATAAAGAATGGGGAAAAAAACATTTTAAAATTGCTATTTGTGATGATTCTGCTTTCAAGAGCAATTAAGAAAGGTAGAGTTTTATTACTGACCACCTCAGCTAACCGAAATTGTATGCAAGATTATGTCTCCCAATTTATCTCAAGTGACTTGTGGGAAAGTCTTTATCCATTATTCATATCACTTTAGGACTGGAGATCCTTGAAATTCTTGCTGTGAACAGAGAAATTCTGTTCCACTTTGAAAAGTTTTGCTGTAAACTGAGGAGGAAAAAACCAGCTGGCAAATACATGATTTGCTCTAATTTGTGTTTGTAGAGTTAAGTACATGATTTTAAGACAGCAAAGCAAGATTCAGTTTCTGCAGAGCTTTACACAAAGCAAGCATGAAGATGGAGTTTCACAGACATGAAAATAAAGCAAGTTATAATATTAAGGATAGCAACTCAAAAGCATATTAATACGTTTTCATGCATGTTGGCAAAGAAACACCATGTGCCAGACACTGCAAAAGTGCATGGAAATACAAAAGCAAGGTTGAAAGAGAAAAATTAGTTAACATTATTGGTTATAATCAAATCATAATGTTATCTATATTGTATTTAGACAAAGGTAATTTCAGAAAATAAATTAAAACACCCCCTCCCCCAAATACTAGAATAGACTCCATATTCGTCCAAAGAATTTCAAAATTTACACAGGTGAAAGTAGAATTAAAAAAACCAAACAAAACCCAAAACCAAATGACCCCCCACCCCCAAACAAACAAACAAACAAAAAACCCAAACAATTTACTTACCATAATTGAATTAGGTCGATAATTGTGGGGATATTCTTCAGAGAAGTACTCTGTATTGTGGTCCAGCCTTTGATGCCCTCCATACTCTCCAGCATCAGAATCCAGAAGGATTTTATACTTAAAAGCAACTGTTAAGGACCTATGCCAAATTACTCTTAAACAGGAAAGAAATCAAAGCAAAAAATCTAGAACTGCAATAATGGAATGATGCTGGTATATTCAATATAAAGCAAAAACCATAACAAATCTAAGAAAAAAGTGGAAAAACAGACAGAACATATAGAAGTCATATGAAGTTTTGTCCCGAAAATTAATTTTAGCATAGTGACTCCTATTACAGAGATTACCTGCCAGTCTCTTCTGCAGTCTGCCATGAATAGTAAGTTTATGGCATTACAGCAGATATGCACAGCACTTTAGGTGATGAACTAGACTAAAAATGTACCACTAAACAAAATGATGCATTTGAATTGCATTTAAGAAGTAACATAATTGTGACCATCATGATCAATTGGCATTTAGCAATATTTTACAGTCTGTCAGAATCTGATCAAGTGTCAATGAGAAAAGCATGTAATTTTACAGAAGAAAAACCCCAAAAGTCCTTTGAGAGTCTCCTGAAAAAAAGTTTGAATTATTACAGCACAGAGGAACAAAAGAAAGAATATATTCTAAGAGAAGGCTTTTTAAGAGACAAACATTCTGGCTGCAGTTGTTAAAATGGGTTGAATTATTTAACAAAGTGTAGCAATGAGTGGGAATACCTGTAGATACTTAAAAGGATTCAAGCAGATTTAGAGAAAAATAAA
This sequence comes from Machaerirhynchus nigripectus, assembly GCA_013397975.1. Taxonomy (NCBI): domain Eukaryota; kingdom Metazoa; phylum Chordata; class Aves; order Passeriformes; family Dicruridae; genus Machaerirhynchus; species Machaerirhynchus nigripectus. The sequence continues at coordinate 1,942,409 of VZRQ01007802.1, read as the reverse complement.
AGCCAAAAAAAAGCTGAAACAACAAAGTCAGAGAACATAAGGAAATAAATGGGGAAATAAAGAGCTAACTCATATTCAAAAGTCAATTTCTTCTTATTTGGGACAACGACAAATAGAATATTTTAATTTTTTTTATTATTTCAGTACCTTGTGTTTTCTTGATTGGACATAATTAAAGCACCTTGAACTTACAACAGAAAGTAATCTCCACTCCCCACCACCCAAAAAAGAGTGGGAAGTAACAGTGCTCTATAACTCACAATGTCCTTCCTCTATTCTAACCCGTGGAAGAATCTTATTTTCCTAGAGCTTGTATTTAATAGGATTAGGGATGAGTGAAGCAACACTCTTTCAAACAAGTCAGTGGTTCTTAAACTGTTCTTGGGTTTCTGTGTTTGCTGAACATTTTGAAAACAGGCCTGCTCAAAACCTGAAGGATTGTGATATAAACAGAATTGTTTTCAAGTCTCTTTACACAGCTCCACCAGATGAGCCGGGAAATTTCCCAATCACCAGCCTTACTGATCTGAAATCTCTGGTGACAAGGAAGGCTGAGGCATTACATCACACAGAACTAACCACAAATTTACTCTGAGACACTTCAGTCTAGAAGATTGTGATGAAGAAAAGTAAATGCACATGAGGAAGAGAGTGAAGCTGTCAATTAGCTCCCAAACCACGAATGGTAACTAATCCCTTCCCCACAAGTGTTTGCAGCAAAATGAGAGAATGCTCCAAAACTGCCAAGTTAGTCCTACAGGGCAGGTGCCCAAAGATCACCACGTTCTCCAGCAAAATCCTCATGTTTGTTATCTTTCCTTATTAAAAAAAAATAGTTTGGAAAATTATACTTTGCCAGCTTCAGTCCACAAAGGCTTTAATGTGCACACCATACACACCTCTCCCCTCCTTTATTTTATAAACACGTTCAAATTACCATTCATTTCTTGTCTTGTACAACATGCAAGGCCACAAACTACAAGATCCAGCCACTCTCTTCAGTGTCCTTTCAGCAGCAGCAATGTCTGCTACTACCTCACTGCATATTTTATTAACATGGCAGGAGAATGTCTCCATCCAGCATTTCATGCCTCGCTTCTGTGATCTACACTATACATTACATTTAATAAGTTATCCATGTTGTTGAAAGCCCTGACATGTTTAACAATTCCCTTAAAACTATTTACAGGGAATGCCATTGTTATGGCCATGCTATTTTAAAAACACTTCATAAAATTATGTCTGTATTGCCAGAGAGCACTGCTGAATACCACCATGTCTTCACACATACATAGCATATTTCATTTAAACACTCTTAAACAAATCCTGAATAATGGGATCACAAAAGAATTTTAAGATCTTAACAAATTAGATATTTGTCTGGGAAAAATAACTAGTTTGGTAGACATGTGCATTTGCCTTCCAACTTAAAGCCTCACAAAAAAGTAGGTTTTCACATTTCAGAATTTTACAGGCATCTAGTTTTCTGAAGATTATTTTCACAAAAACATTAAACAACAGATGTGCATTTTAATTAAGTACATAATAGAAGGATTGTTTTATGCAGTGGGGTCTCTTGTTTCATTGGCAGTGTTGGAAATACTAGCCTGTATTCTCACTGGGAAAAAAAAAAGCCTGATTTCTGTTCAGCTGGGTGCTCCAATTAAACTTCCTACCCACTACAAGGGAGGAGAGCAGCAAAAGCAATGAACCCTTGTATAGATAGAGCTGAAAATGGAAAAACTGACACGTTATCTACCACATTAATTACTGAATTACTGTGCTTTTACAATCTTTTGAAATACATATTTTAACACAATTTTTAAAATTTAATCTTCTGCATGTTTAGTGACACATTTGCAAAGTAAATGCAAATCGTAAAATGGGATAATTTGTATTTTGTTCCAACACTTACTGCTGATAAAAGAATCCAAGTGGTGCTTGTGGGGGTGATAGAGTCTAAAGTGGTTAGGCCATTTTGGTTTTAATAATTCTTGAATTTCACTGAAAAACTAGCATAATTAATTTCAAGATGAAGGGTACCCGCTGTTGCTCCTCTTCACACACTGCTAATTTGGAAGACTAAGGATTCAACCTAGAAGTGACAAAAAAGCATATGGAGAGTATTTGGTGAAATTTTGTAATGAAGTTAAACACCTTGGCCTGATAAAATTCAGCTCAGGATATTTCAATGACAGTTGAAGCCATTGAAGCACTCAACACGTGCACAAGTACTGAGAGGGAGGGGGGTACTGTCCCTTTTTGCTTCAGCCAAATATGATTTTTGTTTAAACCACATGTAAACTCAGAGATATGTCAATTCATGTTGGTTGGTGATTATACACATAAAATGCAGATTTACTTTTAAGCCCAGATAACAAACCTTGTTAAAAAAAAGGGGGGGATATACACAGGTAGCTTAATTTTAATAAGACTTCCAACACAGATGAAAAATTGTTCAACAAAATCAAGTGTGGAAACTCAAGGAAGGAAAAGGAGTAGTTTCTGAAATTTTTAAGCCCCTTTTCTATTCTTTCTCCATCCTTTCAGCCACGTTCCTTTTGAATAGAGGAAAGAAGGTTTCTATATTGAATTTTCACTGCAGACTGGCCATGGAATCCAAGCACTATCCCACAGAAAGACCTAGGCAGTATTAAAAACATAAAATTGGGAACTTATGAATAGTTTTCCTGTTAACATTCAAAGTTTTATCTACAATCAGAAAACTAGAGACAGCTGACCTAGATGCTGATTATGCATCTACGTCAAAACTGAAGCAAACTAGGCAGAAATAATTTGTTAGTTCAAGCTGCCTTTCTCATGAAAAGGCTTCTGAAAGAGCATAATTTATGAAGTAAAATTCCAGCATAAGCACAGAAATGTTTTTCTTTTTCCTTCACATAATGACTCAGAAATTGGGCAATAGAACATGCCACTCTGATACTTACAGACAGATAGTGCTGCAAACCTCCGTCTTCTCCCATGCAGATCAAAGATGCATTCCCACATTAGTATGCTGTATTTCTTATTCACACCTATTAACCTTAAGCATCGACTACCTTGATGGAATTTAGCATTTGACTGATCCTAAATTAAGTCCTCTGTCTCAACGTGCCAGAATTCTACCAGGCAGGGACAGTTACACAACCGCACTTCAAAGCGGCGTCTTTGCCTTCAGCACTCGAACGCCAGTGACTCATTTAAATGACCTTCCTTGCTCATTAGAAGCTCTAGGTGCACGTTGTAAATGTCAGGGATCCTGAATTAATGTGGGAATTTTTTTTTAGAAGTATATTTTTGCAGCATTTTGATGACAGTATTTGTGATTCCTCAGGTCGAATCTAGCCATTTGCTTATGGACAACTCTGACTTCAAATCACAAGAACATCCTGCGCTGGAAGAGAGCCACTAGGATCCCAGTCCAGCTCCTGGTCCAGACACAGGACAGCCCCAAGAATCACACATGCCTGAAAGCACTATCCAAATGTTCCTGATCTCTGTCAGGTTCGGTGCTGTGACCACTGCCCTGGGGAGCCTGGTCCAGTGCCCAACCACCCTCTGTGTAAAGAACCTTTTCCTAATATCCAACCTAAATCTGACACAGCTTCATACCACCCCCTCAGACCCTGTCATTGCTCACCAGAGAGAAAAGATGAGTACCTGAATGTTCTTATGAATCCTAAATTCATGCCACTCTGGTATTCATTCAGTCTGGGACTACGATGCTTTGATACATGCTATGCAAATATGGCAATATGTAAAACAAAGAAAGCATTCTTTCCCACATTTTTTTCCTGCTTTAGCAGTATATGGCAACATGAAATGTCAAAATACAAACAGAGATAAGCTAGCAGCAATTCATACTGCTCAGCAGTTACGGACTCCCATGCTCACATATACAATTAAGGTCTCATTCCTTGAATACCTCACACCAAGGTACAGCATCTTAGGAGAACAAGTCATAGAACAGAGCAACCCAATGTCAAGGAAAATAAGTCAAGAGTGAAGATTGAAGTATGAGGAGGAAGGCAAAACTGACCCCAAACCAACTGTGACTTTTCATATCGACATTGACTGAATGTCCACAGAAAGACTTTACAAACCAGGTGGGACCAGCAGAACTGTAATATCTACTGACTACAACTTCTCTTATAAAAGTAGAATTACATTTGTTTTGCCAACAGCCTACGAATACAGAGCAGCTGAAAGAAGAATAACACTTTCAGTGAGTTCAGAACAGAGGACTGCCTACAAAAACACAGGCCAGGCAGGAAGCTCTGTACCTTTTAACATCGCTGGTAATGCATCTGAGAAGCTCTATATAAAAACAGCTTAGAGATATTTATCAATTTAATATACTGAAAGACCAGAGCCGTCCACTTAATAAAGGCAAATTTAATGACAGGTGTTATATGCACTCATTTGACTAGTTCAATCCACAAAACAAACCTAAGTAGTGAAAGGAGCATCCCCTATCCCACAATTCCCAGTATCATTCAGAAAAATGTTTCATTAAAAAGCATTTAATCAATATATTATAGGAATTTGTCTCTTCTGGCTTAAAACAGCAAAGGGTATCAAATTAAAAATCCACCAATTTATTAAAAGAAACAAACTGACTAACAACAAACTTTTGCTCTTAGGTACTTCCTCTTCACGTCTAAGTTTCAAAGAGATCATAAAGAATTCCTTTTCAAGTGGAGAAGTTGTTCTGAGGATTTAATATCACGTTACCATATGTCCTAGTAATAGGACATACTTTCTTGAAGTCTTAGGTTAAAAGGTTCCATTAAAAAACTACACATAAAATTCATAGTTCTAATTGCAGGAGAAGAATTGGGAAAAAACCCTAATCAACATTAAAACATCTCAACATATTTAAAGAAAACAGATAAGGAAATTCCCCATGATATTAAATAGCTCCTCTACTTTTCTCTAGTGAGCTCCCCCTCCCACAGAGTACTGTGTGCAGCTCTGGGATCCGCAGGATAGGAAAGACATGGACCTGTTGGAGAGAGTCCAGAGCAGGCCATGAACACGATTAGAGGGCTGTGAAGGCTGAAAGAGTCGGAGTTGCTCAGCCCGAAGAAGAGAAGGCTCTGGGGAGACCTTACTGCAGCCTTCCAGTACCTGAACGGGGCTCAGAAGAACGCTGGGAACAAAGTTTTTATCAGAGCCTGTTGTGATAGGACAAAGGGGAATGGTTTTAAACTGAAGAAGGGTCAATTCAGACTAAATATAAGAAAGAACTGTTTTACATTGAAGGTGGATAAACACTGGAACAGGTTGCTCAGGGAGGTGGTGGATGCCCCATTCCTGAACACATTCAAGGTCAGGCTGGACAGGGCTCTGAGCAACCTGATCTAGTTGAAGACATCCCTGCTCACTGCAGGGAAAAGATGGAGTTTTAAAAAAATCCCTTCCAACCCAAACTATTCTAGGATTCCATGACTGAACTAAAGGAACTGAAACACGGAATTACCCAGAATGGCTGATTAAATAAAGAGTAGGCTAAAACCGGAACGGCAGTGCTTTAAACTGTCACAGTAAAAGTCACTAAGCTGTGTTTGTCAAAGGACTTTAAAGAAACTGAATTTGGGCAACTAAAATGCCTCTAAAAATCAGCATTAATTTCTGGAATCTCCCTCAATGCTAAGAGTTTGGACACAAATGCAAAACCAACCAATTACTCGAGTAATCATTTACTGCTCAGCTGATCTAAGAGTACATTCTCAGTCCACCCAGTTTTAATGTAGAAATTTACAAATACAAGCTTCCTGAAGAAGGTTTACCCTAATGCATCTTCCCGTGTGACTCCATGCATAGCATCATCCCACTCTGATGGCTTTCTGTAGTTTATTTAAGAAGTGGGACTTACTTGCTTTTTCATGACTCAACAGACTTCCAAAAACCAAAGCATCACAAGTCTTTAAATTACAATTTTTTACTTTTGCTTTCTACAAAACTATCTATTATGAAGAAAACAAATTTCTAAATTATTTTTTTGCTGTACACAAAGAATTAAAGCAAGATTACATTGGTGACAAGTAAGTGATTTCCTACCTTTTAACTACAGGTTGCATTCATATTAGAAAAAAAAAAAAATAAAATCAGGTTTCAACTTCTAAACAAATTTTCCTCACAAGCAAAACAGTAAAGAAAAGGATATTTTCCTGGAGTTTCAATACCCACTCTGTAGTCCACATAACTTTGGTATGGATGGAAGTTGAAAATAAAAACGAGACCTGCTCTCTCAAATGCTATGACCTTATTGGATTCATGCTTTTCACTCACATAGGCCTAGGGGAAAAAAAAATCAACACTTTAAAATATTTAATTTCTAACTGAATTAACAAAACCAAGAAAAAACGCCACTGCTTCTGTACCTCATTTCAAGTAATTCACTAAACATTCAAGCAACAGAGATAAAGGAATTAACATGCAAAATGAAATTGTTTATCGATGAAATCTCATATAAAGTGTTTGATTACTAAACTGTAGCTTACTTTTTATAAGGCAACATAAAATTAAAGAGGTAGAAGCCTGTTCAGCATAGAGCACTTGAAAACTTCTTGCTCAAACACTGGTAACGTGGTCTTTTCATCACACTTTCCTTTAGCAGAAAATGGATTCTTTCGTCAAATTAAATCTTCAACCTACTTGTTATGGGGTCACATGCTATTATTATGCATCACATATGCTATTATAATTTAGAAAATAAAGCACTGGATATATTTTTTGTTTGTTTTTTTAGAAATCTGTGTGAGAAACAGCTTTGAGAAGCCACATTAAATGGCTGCACATACCACCTTTTTCTATTTGCTAAAGCCATTAATAAATAACTAGACATCAATTAAAAAAATTCTTTCAAGTGGATTATATCTAGTATGAAACAATTAAACATGGAGAAATTATAATAATTGAGCTTTCTTTCATAAAAATTACAGTGTGACACTAGAGTAGAAAATGCAAATACGAAGTGGCAGGTCGAGGACTGGGGGAACTGTAACTTACACTAGACTCTACTGAAAGCTTTTCCTCAGAAATGTAGTAATTATTTTTATAAAGTGTAGTGTCAGAACAATTTATACTTTTTCAAAGCAATCCTTGGATTGGATTACAGACAATTTTGTAGTCTGCATTATCCAGTCCACAGTTACTAAATAAAAAACAGGAAAAATAATAGGAAAAGACCTTGCTGTGAAGCTAAAAGGAGACTGTTTCAGGTTTGTATTGTCTGTGGAAGATATTTCACTGCCATGTTTTGACAGTTCGAAATACAGGGTGAGGCATTACGTAGCGCATAATAAAGTACTGTTTAAAATTTCAGCATGCAAATTTGGAAATGTTGTTACTCTATGCACATGCCCAACTGGTGACTAAAACATATAATTTTGTATATACAGCTTACCTGGGGAGATGCAAGCCAGCCAAATCTTTCCTCCAATCTATTCATATCTCTATCAAAGGCATTTAGGAATTTATAGCGAAGAAGATCATCCTCAGTAAGATTAAACTGTCTTCTGGCATAGTGGTAGCTCTCATTATTCCCTATTCTGGGGAAGTCAAGCCATTCTGGATGTCCAAATTCATTACCTGTATTTAAAAATATTAAGGATCTGTGAAATCTCATGCTAAGAATACAAATATACTAAGCCTGCAGAAGCAAAATATATTAATGTGTATTTCCTTTCTACAGGTTATAAATTCCACAGAATCTGCTTCCATATATAAACCAGTCTTTTTGTTACTATGTTTCTCATTTACTAATACATCTCTCAGAACTTCTGATCATGTTAGCAAGTTTGGTCATTAAAACTACAAGAACAAAATATCCATGGACTTCAGGGGAAGTATGAAGCGGCGAATGAATGATAAACTCCATGCTATAATGCCATGCTTAAAAATTTCCCAAAAATTATTGTGTGTGGCTAAGTGCCATATCTCAGTTTGATTTTCTATAGTAGTAGCTTCACAAGTCTGCCAGTCTCATCCAGATTATCTAGCCCACAAAACTACTGAGCAGACTTCTCTTGAAGACAAAGAACAGGATTATTCGGACTTGGATCACACTCAAAAAGAAGGAAAAAGGTTGACATTTAATCAAGAAAAAGTTTAGCTTGTCTTATGTGGAATCTCCAAAACAAATCTCAGCTGTCAAAGTTAAAGATTCAAAGCAAGACCTCATTTGGGACTCAATATTTTGAGCAACTTTCATGTGTCCAAAGTTTTCTTGGTTGATTTTTACTGTCGTCCTTATTACAGTTTGAGAACTCCAAATGGACTTAATGATCCTGACTCATGCTGTGACCTTCTGTCCTGCAGACTCTCAGTCATTTTGGACTATTCATTTGACACAGGATTAAAGGGTGTCAATTACCTTGCAAATTAAACACTCGTTTCAAAGCCCATGACAGTTGATTAATGACAAACGTTTCAGAGATTACCCAACACCCACTCAGCATAAAACAGGGACAACTGTGTACCTGGAAATACGCATGGAAAGTAACATGATGAAATTCAAGAGATTTTCTACTGAAACAAACAAACAAAAAAGAATAGAAAAAGAACCCTCAGATTTCTGCAAGCTGTTACTCAAGTTTTGGCAATGAACTGGAGCTTTGTGGGCTGACAAAGGGCAGGGATGCCAAGGGAAGGCAAGAGATTCCTGGCTGGATACTCTGCATTGTGCATCCACCACCCATTTGCAGTCCCACCCAGCCTGCACTGCCTAGAAGGCCTGGAGGATACAGGCAGCAGTGACAAGCATGAACTTCGATTTGTGAAGTGATTTCTGTAATTCCATGCTTCAAGGGAACAAAGAAATGAACAGAGAACAAAAGAAAAAAGCCTCATATATATTTAGAAGAATCCTTCAGAGTGGTATGGGCTTTGTAAACGAACTGACAAGTTGTAAATTAAATTTCCTATTCAAAAGCTAAACCACTAAATTTCATATTCAGCTCAAAACTGGAGACAAATATAAAAGAATCGGAATCACAGCAGGACTCTCAAAATGACCTTGGAAAAATGCTGGACTGAGCTTCTAAACTGTGCTAACAATACAGTTTGGAAAATGAGGAAAGATATTGCTACAAAACAGACACTGTATCTAACCAAATTCAATATTCTCTGAAGAGCTAGGCAAGGTATTATCTTCTTTCGTGATCTGCACACTATTGAAAAGATGAACTACATGAGATAGCTCAGCTAAAGACAGCAAAAAACATCAGAAAGTCAGAGATGATACATATCTTGATAGGCAAGGAAATCATACCTATTTGTTCAAGAAAAAAACAAAAATGGGGGAAATAAGCAATAAAAGACAGCAAATAAATTAGACTGAACTAGCCCATCATTTCCATGGATTATTTCACTGTAAGCAGAGCATGCTTCCTTCAAGTTTATAATGCATAACAACTCCCTCACCTCCACTTGCTTTGCCTATTTCCCCACCAGAGTAACAGGTGTTGTTCCAGTGCTGTTTTGCTGTCTGGGTTTTTTAAAAATAACAATATAAGTGCAGCAAAATACTTAAAGCAGCCTTAACTTCCTAGCTATTACTAATGGCTATTAAGAAAAAAACGGTATTTAGCACAGAGCAGCAATTTGACAAAAGACTAAGATTCTTTCTGTTGCCAAAAACACAGGCCAAGGTCTAAACACTGCATGTACTTTGACAGTCTGTGTCTGTGAGCACCTTCTGGACAATGTACTCCTGAGTCTTTTGTACTAGTTGCTTGACTGTAAAAGGATCTCTAGATTTCTCTTTATAGGAAGAAAATTTGTTCATAAATTGTAACACAATGAATTCAAGTAGTTTTGGTTATGTTTTTAAACTGTGGTAAAGAGAAAATAAAGCAGCATTTCAGATGCATCTGCATCTTGTGATGCATTAAGACCATGCATCCTATAAAAAAATCCACATCTAATACTATTTTTTTTAATTGCTATTTTTCCCAGTTTAACTTCATAACAAATGACAGGAGGGACTAGGAAAGAAAAGGCACAGGTAAGTGACCAACACTTATTTCCAGAGATAACTACTGGTTCTCTCAATGTGAAGCATGTTGTGCCTCCTTCCCCGTGTTACACTTTTTATCTCTGACAAGAATCAGCAACATTCACTTCTATGCTTAGAGGCTTTCACAATTATCAAGAAGTACTACTGGGATTTCTTTTCCACTAATTAATTTACTGTTAGATGTAAAGGTCCAAACTACAGATTGACAAGAAGCCAGCTGCCACAAATGATGCAAATCAAGACAATGGAACTAAACGTGGGGGAGGCAGAGAACAAAGCTGAAATTAACTGAAGTTTTGATTAGAGAAACAAAACAAAGACAAATCCTTGAAGAGCAATGCATGCTAATTTTATCTAGGAATTAATTGAAGTTTGCTATTTCCTGCATATTGTGCACGCTGGACAACTTTATTATGTAAAAGATTTCAAGATCACAATTCCAACAAATAAACTAACTTTCTACTACCATAATGAAAATTTATGTCACCCTTGTTTATGAGGCTAGAAATGCATTTACACCACAAAGAAGTTAGGCTGCTGCGGATTCTTTTGAAGTTGTGCCCCACAGGTCATTAAAGTTTTCTTGATCTCTCTTCTTTAGACATCTTTAGTAGCAATTCTCTCTCAAAGAATCAGCCTAAGCAGAACTGAAGGGATATTTAAGAGATGGAGCAGGCAGTTTCAAGAGATGCCTGTTATTTGGAGTTGTTTGCATTTTGAATTAAGTATGGCACTAAATACTTTAAAAGCAGTTAAAACAAGTAGTTTATTTTATACAACAAAGGTAAGAAGTTTAATTAGGCGTGTAAGGCTAAACAAGGTTTTAAATGATCTAAAACACTACCAAAGATCCTATTTAAAGCTGATGAGCTGGAGACTGGACACATTGGGACAAAATTCCAACAGTTACACTTTAAAGTACCTCTATCAAAGTATGTGGAGTTAGACCAATTTACAGAAGCCAGCTAATTAAGTTATCCAGGAGTTGTAACTGGTTTGACTTTTAACTTCACTACCACTGTGAACAATGATGACAGTGCAACAATCTACAGGCTATAAACAGAAACAATGTAAATCAGATCTAGATAGCATATGGTATTTATCATTATTTCAAACAATAAACACTTCAAACAACAAATCTTCATTTTCCCTAGTTGCAAAGCTCTTGGGTGTTAAGTAATTCCGATACTCTGTATTTACTCATATTTGTACCAAATCTTCTTTCTTCTTACCATTCACTGCTACCAAACCAAAACAAACACTGTACTGCCTCTGAATGATGAGAGAATGAGCCTCACTGCAAGCATTCCTTTAGTCTTGTAATCCATGCAAAAATAAAATGAAGTGAAATTCCACATGGACTCCTTCTAAAGCACCTGGGTTAGATGACACATAGACCTTAATATTTTTTTAATCTTCTAGCACTGGTATTCAATGACACATTGGGTCAGAAAAGACTAACAAAATCAATTCAGGCAAACAATTATATTTTAACTCCTGCATACAACACAGGCTAGAGGAAATCTCTGGCATGAGGTAATGGTAGAAAGGGCCGTGGGTAAAGCCAGTTCTGTGAAAAAATATATTTTTCTCCCATTTTCTGAAAATACCAGATATTGTATCCTCCCAAATTATGAAAGATAAAAATCAGGATAAATACTGCATTTGTTTTGCAACATGGATCTTCCATATCTCCTAGGGGAGAAGGTAGGGAATGCTTAACCTTCCCTGTATTGAGGGATTGAAGAATGCATTGCCCCTGGGGTGATACAGTCATGAGGAAACACAAGGATGCCTCCACTGTATCCAAAACATGGGAAAGGATTGAGTCCTTAAAATGCTTGCCCTGGATCACACAGGGACACAGTACTCTGTGCAGGGATACAGTAACTGTTGCTCCTCTCCCATTCCCACTTCCCATCAAGGGCTGGTCTGTCTTCACTCACTTCCTACTGAGGTTTAAAAGTTGGGAGCTATTGTACCACACAGTTTTACAACATTGACAAAACAGTTCCAGGTTCTTAAAGGAGATAATTTTCCACTTGTTCCAACAAAAATTCCAACCATACTAAATAACATTTTTCAGTTCTCGTATTTCAAACCCACACTTCTCTTTTGTCAGATCAATTAGAGAAAAAAACCCAAACCAAATAACAAGAAATAAAAAATCCTCCTCAGAAGCACCAACTTGGTGCCTATATTAGGAAGGGCTGGATGGCTGAGAAGATTTTTTACATAGAGGAGTAACCAGGCACAGGCGTAGTAGACAGGATAAGGCATTGCTTACCATGATTTATTCTTCAACAGAAGCAAAGCATATGATGGTTATGCCCACATGCTGATATTTAGCAGAACTATATTTACACAGGAAGAAAACCCAGCATTTATCTGGAATAAATTATTCTTTCATTTACTTATTTGTAGTGCTCCATCAAAGGAGTATTCAATAAAACATTAGTGGCCTCACTGGCAACAGTATTCAGTTCCTAAGGGCAGATGAATGTTTTCCCTTGAATGTTTACTGAGCAGAGCAAGAGTTTCTGCAGTTCACACTAACAGACAACAACAACAACAACAAAAAAGAGTATAATGAGAAGTTAGATTTAGACTAGAAAGGATCTTGAGAGGATAATTATTTTATTAATCTACTCTTAGAAACTTTCAGGCCTGAAAGTTTACACTTCAGCCCCCCTTTCCCAGTATATAATAATATATTTCTGACTTACAACTTACTCAACACCCTCATGCAGTATTTGAAACAATAAAGTAGCAATTAAACTATTTGTGGTGCTTTTACCCTAAGACAGTTCCCATTTTGCTGTTTCCTATTAGCTGCATCCTGGTAAAAACAAGAGACTGACTGTGATACCGTGACATTTCCACCAGGCTCTATGTGAACACGCACAGTATACATTATTTAGCCAACCTCTTCCAAGAGCTCACTAAAATATTTAAGAATAGAAATACTGCACAACACATTGCAAAGGTTAAACAAAAAGCAAACAGACAACAAAAACCCCAAATCTAACAAAACATACAAATCTATATCAAGACATTTTTTCAACAGAAGATGCAGTCAGAAAAGTTCTAGCTAAAACTTTCAGTGTGGTGCACTGCCAAGTATTGACTGGTATCACAACTGACAGGTTAATGGGCTTACCAAGTGAATTTAGAACAAGGCTGGAACAGAAAGAGGTCCAAGAAAGGTGGCAAGTCTTTTGCCCTGGGATATTCAACAAACAGCAGTTTTCTTGCTGGTGTCAGTAAGAATTTCATTGTCTAATTTTGAAAAAGCATATAAAAGACTGAGAAAGTAAATGTAAACTGAAGAAAAAGACCATTTAAACAGTGTTTAATGCATACGAAAGTTAAAGCTTTTTCTGTTAAGTAAATAAAAAATGAAAGTTTAGCATTATTCTGTTCTTGTTACAGGAACAAATCTAATTACTTTAACTATGCATTTGCTAACAGCACAAAATGAGAAAATTTGAAATTAAAATTTGGAATAAACTTTAAACAAAGTAAAGGGGAAAAAAACATTCTAAAATAGATGTCAGTAATCAAAACAGAAGGGGTATTGTGAGAGGCCCTGGTTTTCTTGAAACAGTACAAATCAGCCATCAGAGTATACTTCTGGTTGCAGGTCTAAACCTCTTCTTACCTAATGTCCTCCAAGTAGTACATTGCCAAGATTCTTCCCAGACTCACGCATCACAGCTTTGAGATTAAAGCTTCTTTCTGCCAGCGGCCTTCTGCCCTCCACCTGAGGCTGGTTCAGCCCTGTCATGCTGAGAATGTATCTACAAACTTCCTAAAAACATTTGCTTCAGAAAACATCTTCTCAAGACCTTTGCAATTTTAAACATCTCTGGTCTGCCATTGTTTCCAGTGAACCTGGGTACTTAGTAAGGTATTTTCCAAAACAGAATTATGTGATTACTGTAAAAGTCTTTGAAAAGGCACAGCATCATACTGCTACACTATCTTTTCCTCAAAGAAATGGAAAACTCCAAATAGCCACTACAGCACCTGAAGTGGTACCTGGGCACTATTGCCCAGTTCTTAAAATGCAGAAACCCTTCATGTGCTCAGTCTCAAGGCTGTGCCTGCCAATGTTAGGACTCCTCTGATGCAGAAAACCAATTAATGGCATTTCTAAGTTCTCATACCAGTTATGCTTTAATGCAGATAAGGAAATGGATTTATTTGTTTTCTGAATGCTACATAAGTGATTTGTGAATTTGGAAGGTACAATCACTGCTTTGTTTGCAGGACTCTGCACTGTTTCAAAGCAACCTCTTACTGTAATGTCTCCTGCTATGAACTTGCATAAACACAAATACAAATAAACACAATATAAATAAAAAGAAATCAATTGGTGTATTTGTTTGTGTGCACACTTCTACACAGCACCTGAAATCTTAGGTGTAACTAACACCTAACTTAAGCCATACTTTGGATATGCAAGGATATTTGCTTAAGAATTAGTTGGAACAAACAGAAAAATGGCAAAATCAAGCAGAAAAGTAGCTACAGAGTTAGGTGTATTGCAAGTGAGCTAGTCCTATTCTGGAATATTTCCAGTGTGCAACACTCTCCCTGTAGGAGCCCCCACTACAACAGTGACCACGCTACCTCCCATGTTTTTCAGCAGTGCTCTCACCAGCATTTAGGATGTGCTACCTGTCTTCCTACTCCTCAGACTCTTTGTGAAAATACCTTAGACAGAAGTTCCTGTTGGCAGGTTATCACTGCTGTTTTAAAATGTATGTTCTCTAGATTTATGAGGGCAGCCAGGCTGAAACAGGGCTTGCACTTCAAGCGCAAGGTTGCAGAGTGGCAGCCTTTCTCCAGGAGCTTGTTTCGCATTGTCTGATCACATTTCACTGATATCTATCCTTTCATAGATCTGCTTCACTTTTAAAGCTATCCTGGAGTTTGAGATGTCCATTCAGTCCTCAGCGTGGTCCCTCTTTCAGACACCTACGCGTGTCCAAGCACTACACTTCACTTGGAGATACGGAACAAATGGGAAAGTTATGCAGAGCACCAAGGAGTAACAGAGTAATCTATTTGTGCTCAATGCCAGCTGAATGTGAATTTTCAGTTTTTTAACAACCCATGGTTTACACTCCAGCACAGTTGTGGTGAATGTCCTATTAACCAACCTGCTGTGAGTGACTACAATCCCTATATAATCAGGTGTGGACATAGTTTAGCCTCTGAGACTTGTCTCTGAGGTAAGCTGCAAAGCTCAAAGGCCTTTTCCATGTCTTTGCACAAAACAAAAAAAATATGCAGAAACCATCATGAAGAATAAAATTCAATACACTACTCTCAAAATAAGAGTTTATAGAAAAAAAGGAGTAAAATTTTGCTATCAACTTATAGAACTCTCATGCAAAAAATCTTGAATGTTAGCAGAGAACTTTACCACACTGAAAAGTGGAAAAATGTAAAATAATTCTGAAATAAGCCACACATTATATTAGATAAGAAACTTTTTACATTAAAATCCTTCCAGCATCCTAATTCAGTAATTAAACATCATGGCAATATATGTCAAAGAAGGTTCTGATCATAATTGTATCTTCCAATTAAATGCTGTTCAGAAAAGAAAGACTGCGAACATACAGATGTATTTTCCAATTGTTCAGTTGTTATGGAGTTTGACAACACCACTCCAGCATAATGTGCATGGTGCTTGGTCAGCAAACCCAAACCCATCATTGAGGAGAAAGGCAAATACTGTGATCCAGAACTGTATACCAGCAAGGTTTCAGAATAAAAAAAAGTCTTCCAAAATGAGAAGAGTTGCAAGCATTTTCAAGTCAGGTTTCTCTTACAGAGTGTCCTCAAATAAATTGTTTCAAGAAATAGACTTGCCCCAGTGAGCTGATAAAAAGACACAGCCCTGGCAAAATCCAGCCTTCCTACTGTTCAGCAGTGCCTTTTCTTTCTACAGTTACTTCAATTTCACTACTTAGCAGGAAGACATTCAAATTTTTATTGTACTTCTACCTCTCAGCAAAAGAATGTATGAGACTGATGTAAAATAATCATGCACTGAGGATTCAAGGTCATATCAGGTTAAGGTTTTGAGGTTTTTTGTTTGCAGTTTGGTTTTGTGTGGGATATTTGGTGTTGGTTTGGGGTTTTTTTACACAACAGATTAAAATAAATGCCAAGTACTGACACTGGAAAAGATTGGCCAACTACTCCTTTGGCTTCAAGGCTACAGCCGAGGGATGAATGAAATATGAGCCATCTGTAAAACTCAAACATGCTGGGGAAAATATAAATAGAAAAAAAATACAAAATCCACATTTTGAGATTGATTTTGTTAATAGTTTGAAATAGTCCTGAGACAGGATATATCAGCTAAATAATCCATTTTCCTATATTTATTAAAGTAAATGTTATACATGACAATATACATGAGATAAGGAGATTAACGAAAAGAACTGAATGTGTAGGAAAGAGGAAGCCTCAAGAGCTTCAAATTCTCCTTAGCCCTATGCCAAATTAAACATTTGTACATGTACATTATGATTCATTTTCCTTCTGCTTACTAGTAAATAAATAGATTAATCAAGTACCATAACCAGTTTAAACTCTATCAAGTGGAAATAATTTCCTGATTTTTCCTCTCACAATAACTTGACTCTTAATCTGGGAAAAAAATTAGCTTTGAAATACACTGATATCCCAAAGAACAAAACTGCTGCTTCGCTGTGCTTTTCAAAAGCAGAATCCTCAGTGGATGGTAAATATTTATGCTGGTATAAACATAATTAATGTGTATATTAGAAGAATGTCCCACAACAACTTATGTACTTCTTGAATTCATTGTTTCAGAGTCTTTTGCTCCCCCCCCTTAACTCGTTCATTGGTAGCTTCACAGTTTGGGGCTTTTTTTATTTGTTTGTTTTTGTTTTATGGGGGATTTTCTTAAGATACACTTACAGAAAAAAATGAAAGATGATGAGTAGTTTATGTAAAACTGTAACCAGACACTTGAAAGCAATTTTTCTAAGTCATGTTTATTTGTTTTAGCATATTTCAAAAATCCTAGCATAATAATCTTATGGTGACAGCATAATCTGTTGCAAGATCTCTGCTCATTAGAGTCAGTCATAACCAGGATGTCTAAGGCAAGATTATTTGTATTGTTGGTGGGGTTTTTGTTTGTTGTTTTGCTTTTTTTTTCTGTGTGGAAATGGATATTGAAATTTTCAAGTTTGGGTTTTTTTTAGAAAGAACAGTTAGAGATCAGGAGTCACGGTCTCTGCTACTTTGCCATGCTACAAAAGGGGCAGGTTTTAAGAAGAGTCTCATCTGCCTTATAATCTACTGAACTACTTATGACTATTACTCTGTATATTAAAGTCAACTGCTCTTGAACAGAAAATGCATGGTTTAAATTGAAATGCCTTGTCTGCAAATGAGATTATTAATGAAAGTGCACAAAAGGGGTGTATTAATGAGAAAAAACTCTGATGATGTAATTCTGACCTGTTCAAGGCAGTAACTGCCCTGGTCTTCTCTCTCCCTCTTACTAGAAATAGGGACCAAGTCTCATACAGTTTTCAAAGAGTTAGTCTGAACTTTTTGCAAGGTACAATGTGTCTGTAAGATGGCACCTGAATAATGCTAAAAATCAGAATTCATTTAAAATCATTGAGATGTGCTGTCTCCACAAAGATACTTAAGTCTTGGAATGCTCTCTGCATCAGATTTTAAAATTTAGCATAGATTTGCAATTGCTTCATGTGGATGTTATGCATGCACATCTTGTATGAAAGGAAGTGTCATAAAATTTGTTTCTTAAGCATCTTAAACCTGATCCTTGAGCCATCTTTAGTCACATCTCAGAGTGTAAGAACAAAAAAGGAGAAGTTAAACTATCATAGCAATATAACAGTTGCACACTGTTAAAATTCCTTTATGACTGTTTACAACGTCAGAAGAGGATAAAGAAAGGCTGTAATTAAGAACCAGCCTCTGAGGAGCATCACCTTCTACTACTAATCTACAATTAGTTATACCAGACTCATTGCAGGTCTTCCAGTATGAGTGGGCATGTGGAGACTGCAGCTGCAGTGCAGGCTAGGGCACACCTTGTCAAGTATCCTGATGACCAAATGGGCTGGATTCACACTGTAAAGACAGTCTTGACTCACCTATACATTAACCAGTGTCAGCATAACTGAGAAAGGAAAAAAGGAGAAAGGGAAAAAAAATAAAAAAAGAAGGAAAGAAAACAAAGCAAAGAAGGAAAAAATTTAGATACAGACCAGTCTTGAAAACTGAAGAAAACCATTGCTCAGCTAAAAAAGAGACTTAAAGGAATTGGTACTGACGGCACATCTGCTGCAAGCAGCAGGTGAATTATGAAACAGCCACCAAAATCCATAGGAACTGAGCACAATTATCCAGGAAGGGGTTAATGTTTCTTTGTTGTTGTTTTTGTTTGTTCAGGTTTTTTTTTTGTTTGTTTTTTGTTTTTTTTGTTATTGTTTAGGTTTGGTTTTTTGTTTGGTTTTTGTCACTGTTGTTTTTGTTATGTATAGAGACAGGAAAAAATAAATCTCACAATATTGTGAAAACAAGCTTAAAACAAGTTGTTTGTTAAAATTTGAAACATAATACAGAAACAAACCAGACAGTAGCAATATTACCATAGCCTCTCAAAAAAGCAGCTGTGGCCAAAAAACCCCTTTCTGAATGTTTAGTTACTCCTTCACATTCTCCTTCCCTTGTATTTCTGAACAGGAAATGCCTTAAAAATCAGCTTTAAGAGACATCAGAAGAGCCACAATATGCCCTGACTTAAGTGGCATGATTCCATTCCCCTTCCTCCATGTAATCATTCTCACCACAGCCAGAAAGACTAGAGAAAAGATTATGGACATTTGCTCCCTAATAACAGGTCATTTGATAAAGAGCTTTTAAGAGGTACTCAGAGTATCATCAGGCAGAGCTTCTACCAATTTTCAGGGTTTAATAGAGAAAATTTTTCAAATAGCTGGGAAATCCAAGACCCACTAACACATTCCATTTCCTGATGATGGGCACATTACATAGCTAACTCCAGACACACATCAGCCTGTACATTAAGAACTCCAGTATGGGGCACATCACTGGAAGTGATCCAGTGCTCTTCACGATTGTCCCTGTGGTGCAGGTGAGAGGAAAAGCTGAATTTTGGATGGTGTATTCTGGCGGCAGTCGAGGAAGGGATGACTCTGAACAAACATTTTCATAGACAAGAATGCTAATTTTTGTCCAGAGTCATTCCCATGAGAAAGGAAGGTATCATGAATCAGACTGGTTATCTGCCTTCACACATGATTTTCTTTAAATTACTTTATTCAAAGGAGGTTAGGAAACAAGTAAGTAGTTGTAAAAGAATGGTCTAGAACTGTGAACCTTTGAGATTCAACTTCTAATAAAAAGAGGTTCATCATGAGCCATCCCCTCTGTTCATTCCATTATCTCATGCCTCTTTATTTGCAGATGACAGCTATCCCTTCTGGCTTTGAAAGTCAACAATTTCCTGTATACACAGAGGCAAACATGACAGTATTCATGTTATGCTCAAAACATATATAAACTAGCCCCAAGACCTGAGTCAGCTGAAGGCATAGCTGTGTGCCTTTCAAGACATAACTAAGTAATAATTTTAGGTTTTTCTTGTGACTCCAAGTTAATGGACAGAAAACAAATTTACACTGATAAATGAGAGTCAGAGTAGAAATTATTCCTAGATTATATTACAGCTGCTTAAAACATGATAAAATCTTAATTTGTTTTTCAGTTTTGAAACAAATACTTCTGAACTAGTGTACAAAGTAATAAAAGCCATCTCATTTAGGTAGCCACCTCTAACTTTTTCCTTGATCAACTTTTTACTAAAACATGTGTTCATATGTATTGCTCCTTTCCCTACCCCCAAGTTTCACATAACTGCTGGAATTAATTCTGTATGCATGCATTCATTTTTTAAAATATTATTTCCAAAAACAGTGTTTCATTCCACTGAAATATGGATCTATTCAAAGTACTACACTCCATGCTGTCATTGCACTGAACACAAAGAAGTGATACAGCTTTTTTAGGGGCCAAGCTGAAAATATACTGCAAGCTTATTAGGCACATAATGCTTTTTGTGCCTTTAAGACAAAACTTTGTCAAGGGAAACAGTAAACTTTGATCTCAGAAAGAAAAACCCCAAACCTGCTTCCATGTCTGAAAAGCATTGTGTTACAACTGTTTGAGGAAAGCCAAATATGTACAAACACTAAGATGATTTCTCCTCTCCCCCTCCAGCAATGCTGTATGGAAATTCAAAATGACAAAAGCAAAACACAGACAAGAAACCATTAGAGATTACTTGCACAAAGACATTTTGAATTGGACATATGAAATTTCTCAGTAATGATTTTTCATTCCTTTGTGGGTTTTTTTCTTTAAAAAAAATAAACTTGCTCAAGTGATGAATGCTTTACATGGATCATCCATAAAAAAGGGGAGAAGAATCCTCTGAAACAAGTAAAACTACATCTTTATCTGCAAAAAATTATTTGCCAATGTCATTACTCATTTTGTTTTGTTCCATTTCATTCCTTTACACAGCCACATTATGGTGGTAGCTTATTTCAATACTTGTTTTCTTATTTAGATATTAATGGGAACATTTTACTGTCAGAAAACAACATAACCTTTGAAAACCTAATATGTCATGGCAACAGCAGGAGGGAAGAATAGAGACAGAGCCCTAACAGGAGCCTAGTAAAAACCTCTCATGTCCCTGAGCCCAGCCTCGGGGTGTCTCAGACATGGATCACATCACCCATTTATAAACTGGGAAATGCAAAAAACACAAATCGAAAACTTACTGAGAGAATATGGATATGTGGACAGCACCTTTATTAAGATAAATTTTATTTATTTCTACAAGCCTCTTCCTGTATTTCAGTTTCCAGAAGTAAGCAATGGATTTAGTTCTCAATTCTTATGTGCAGTGTACAAACCAAGCAACAGCCTTCCGTGTAGGAAATAAAAAACTAGAAATACAGTCTTCCTGGCCTACAAATATAAAAGCAACTAGTAAATACAAAAAGGGACTTCCACAATTTCTCTGAAAACTTCAACTATGTCTAGGCTGAACTCCAGAAAATGGAAACTATTTTAAATGAAGATACTCCCTGCTTCATATTTAATTAGGACACCCCTTCCAACCCATAAGTAGGAAAGTAGGGTATTAATAAATAGCTTACTATATTTCTGAGACCAGCCACAGACAGAACCAAGCTAAGTGCCATAGATTTTTTTTCTGGTTTTTTTTTTTTCTCTCTCTCTCTCCAAACAGAACAATAAATTTCACATACTGAGGAAATCTGCACAAATAAGGCAAGTTTTCTTTACATCCATTGAAATTATATGTCAATACTCTGGCATACCTATCAACTTAAGGGCTTTGAATAGTCATAGAATCATTATGGTTGTCTGCAAAGTCCACCACTAAACCACGTCCCCAAGAGCCACATCTGAAGAACACCTCCAGGGATGGTGACTCCACCACTTGCCCAGGCAGCCTGTTCCAGTGTCTGACCACCCTTTCAGTGATGGAATTTCTTAATGCCTAATCTAAATTTTCCCTGGCACAGCTTGACAGCATTTCTTCTTCTCCTATCGCTACCTGGCAGAAGAGACCAACCCCCACCTGGCTACAAACTCCTCTCAGGCGGTTGTAGAGAGGGATAAGGTCACCTCTGAGCTTCCTTTTCTCCAGGCTAAACAAGATGTATTGAAAAATACACAGTTCTAAAGAATTAACTATTCACATGTAAAAGAACATATACATAAAAGCTGTTTAAGTACAGCTAAATAGTACACAAGGAGGAAAAATAGCATTTCCAAGACTCATGGAAAACAGAATATACATTCACATAGTATTTTGATATCTATAAATAACTAGCACTTGCACTATGTTTAGCTTAGATGAAAGAAAATATGCGTTATGGGAGTCCACCCATGTTCAGACTTCTGCACTTTTCCCTTCAAGCAATATTATGTGCAATTCCTCGCTTGCTAAAATGGTGGCAGCCATTAGGAACCACAACAAATAACCAGTCATGAAAATAAACAAACAAGAACAGCTCAGCTTGAACCAAGTTTGTTATCTGTTTTTAGGAGCTCAAGATAAACAGTGGAAAAGCATGCTGCCAATCCAACACTGTATGTTAACACAGGTTAATGTTTTCCATCAGATACCCTTTTTTTCCATTCATATTTTGAAATAAGACCGTACATTTCTCCATTATGAAGATAAAGGTTGTGAGCTTAAGCTGCGCAAAGAGCTGACCTAAAATACAACCATCAGGATGATCCAGGTTTTCCTGCAGTATTTTGTATTAACAGTTAGCTGGATTAAAAAAAAAAAGAGAGAGGCTTAAGGGAGCTGTTTCATAGTCTAGGGATTGACTCTTAAATAAGGGGTGAGTAGATTGCTTTTAAATAATCTCTCCAAAAATGCCACTTGAGAAGATATTCCATGAAAATACCTTGCTTGCAGGACCTGCTCTGAATTTCACAAAAAGATCGGAATACTTATCCCAACTGAGTAAAAGTTTTAAGCTTCTGGCTCTAAAAAGACTGCAATAATACTTTTGGCTTTGCGAATAATCGTGTTTTCCTTGAGACTTTAAGTCACTTGTCCTGTTACTCCTCTTGCCCTGCAGTTTTAAGTTGTATATTAAGACAGAAGTGTTTTATATTCAACGAGGCATTCCAACTCAAAAGGTACCTGCACTATTCGGGAAAAAAAAAAAAATCTAACAAAACCCCAAAAACAATCTCCCTCCAACAAAACTAATTTTCTTTTCAGCCAAAAGTAATTTTATTGTCTTCATAAACTCCCTTTCTAATTTACTCCACTATAAATTCCACCTCTCCCTTCTTGAAAGCTTACTTAAATCAGCTCTATATTCCTACTCAAGATTAACCTCATAACACTTAACTCTGAGGTAAAACTAGAATACCTCATTTCCACTGTATTCTCTTGACTTCCATGAGCTCACAGAAAAAAAAAAACAACCCTGAATTATGCACAGGAACGCATCTCTGTAGCTGGAAAGACAAAGTGACTGTTATGGGCTAATGAAGCCCTCAGTTTAACACCAACCCGACTGTGCACTGCCTTCACCCTCCCACCGCCCTGATCCTCACCCTACCTTGCACACCTCTCCTCTCCCCAACACCACCACATAGCTACCTCTCTCTGACTGATACCATATAAAAACATTTTTTCATTAAATCTCTTGCCATATGGAAGCACAACAAGCGGGCTAGGGTGCTTTTAAGGATTTCTTTTTTGCAAATTTCAGCAAGGTTATAAAGAATTACAACAGAAATGTAAGTCCAAATCAAAGCATGTAGTGATACATTCCAGTGACACCTGATGCCCACACAGCTTTAAGAAAGAGGGTATATTTAGGTGAGATATTAGCAAGAAATTCTTTACTCTGAGGGTGGTGAGACACTGGAGAAGTTGCCCGGAGAAGTTGTGGATGCTCCATCCCTGGAATTATCCAAGACCAGGTTGGATAGGGCTCCGAGCAACCTGGTCTAGTGGAAGATGTCCCAGCCCACAGCAGGAGGGTTGGGACTAGATGACATTTAAGATATTTTGGTTGTTTTCCTTCCAACCTAAAACATTTATAATTCAATGGAATTTCAAACTGAGGATCCCAAAAGACATCTGAGAAAGACAGATAAACATTTATAAGAGATGTTCTAGTGCTAATATGCTTTGCTCTGCAGACTTAACCACTTCTCAGGAAAAGCAGAAAATACCTTGTCTCTTGAAGATCAATGCAAATTTAACTACACTAAATTTGAATGTTGTTCAAATTCTTATTCAAGAAAATT
This sequence comes from Machaerirhynchus nigripectus, assembly GCA_013397975.1. Lineage (NCBI taxonomy): Eukaryota > Metazoa > Chordata > Aves > Passeriformes > Dicruridae > Machaerirhynchus > Machaerirhynchus nigripectus. The sequence continues at coordinate 1,918,450 of VZRQ01007802.1, read as the reverse complement.
CCTCTGTGTCTGTTGGATTGCTAGCTGCAAAAAATTAGGACAATGCGAAGATTCTAAGCTAATAACACCTTGTGAAAATAAGAAGCTCTTGAACACATAAAGATGTCTTTCTTTTTTATTCCAATGTCATCAAGAAGTGTTATCTCAGCTTAAGCTACATTGATTTGGGGAATTAATGACACTACGGAGAGGAACTCATTTCAAATTACCTCAACTGCAAGCATTAAAATCCAAATTGGAATATATGCCTAAGGATCTATTATTCAGACTTCACAAATACAAAATGTCACCTGCTCAGTCATGTCTCAAGCCAACAATTCCTTACGAAGTAAGACGTGGGGTTTAATTCTATTTGGCTCTGCATTGCCCAAAACCAGTCTGAGAAGGAGCAGTGTGTCACCTAAGGTAGGCTTGTGATTAACAGATTCCCCTGCATGCTCCTGCACCAGCTCACTAGAGTCTGATGTTGCTAAATTACTTGATTTGGGTCACCTTTCTCTATCTCTGTAAAAGTCAGCCTACAAAGTATAATCAGGAAAAAATTTTTTGCTATTTGGTAGGTGCCTTTGGACAAAATAGTTCTGTTTTTCTCTCAGCACTTTCCAGACTACTGAGTACAGACAGACTGCAAAAAGTAGAAGTAAAACAGCTGGGTGTTAGAGGCTGCTGCTGCTTCTTTTCAGCACTGGGGGCTTCAGAAATAAGTAACTTAAAACAAGTACTGACAAATTATCAGCATCAAAATTGCATGAAGCACAGTGAGCAGTAGGGATAAAAGACAAAAGCTTTAACATCCACATTATATTTACCCCTGCTTGAATGGGCATGCTTACCCTTTTTTCCCTGCTCTTACACACAAAGATGATGCACAGATTTAGTTTTTATCAGGCAGACCACTTCTGTAGACACCTGGCATCTAGGAAATGAGTGAGCTCCTGCAGTAAGCATTTCATTAGTGACACTGAAAGACTCAGAAATCAACCGTACTCATTCTGCGTGAAAACGACATCTTACACAAACTTACTGAAGAAGGTACAACAGAGGGAAACCCCCCCAAACAAGTCTACTCTCTCTCAAAAAGGAAAATTATCATACACACCTGAATGCTGAACTTCAGTTTTATCTATAGATCGACTTAACACCTACTTGAAAGCCTGAAAGTATTTTTAATTTCCTTTCAGTTTCGCATTGTGTCTTCTAACCAGCGACACAGAGCACTAGAAGCAGAAGTCTGAGCAAAATCATCTCAAAAAGGCATTCTACATGTCTTACAACATGAAGGCTCTTCTGAAGCACTAATGATTAACAAATTGTTCATAGCGTGAACCAAGTTTTATGACATTTTTAAAGTAATTGTAACAGTTTAAAAGCACTTCAGGAGTATATAAACAGAGGATATTCAAAGCCTTTTGTCTGAATCAAAATTAACCACAGCACAGAAAGTGTTAAGATGGCTACATTTAATTGCTTAAACAATGAATCATGAGCAAAGAAGTGTTGATGCACACACAGATATAAAAATTTGCAAATGTAGATATAAAAATTGTTCTGTATATTGTCAAATTTAGAAAACTTAACACAGTTCCATACTACCAGGCAAAAATATTCTGTCTTCTACTCAAATCTTAATTTTGGACAATGTCTGAAGTCTAATCAAAATGGATTCTTATGTACAAAACTGTGTTTACACACACAACTCCCAAGAAATTTGCGATGCATTTTTTATGACGCAGCTTTTACTACAGAGCTTGCATGCTGAATTTAAAAAAAGCAAGAAGGTCTAAAAGGCAGGTAAATCTGTTGATTTTAAATCTATTTGAATTTAACATCAAGAAAATGAAAACAAAATACAATTTGGGCAGAATGTTGCAGTCTTTGGATCTATCTTTAATTATTTTTTTCCTTAAAACACAGCTAAGTAAAACTAATCAATGTCATTTGTAAATAGTTTAATTATAGTTTACTGTAAATAAATTCTGAATCTTACGGTTATGGAAAGAAAAAAAAAAACCCAAAACCAAAACCAGAATTATGGCAAGAGAGAATAACGGCCATGTCCTGTACAGTCAGAAATCCAGGTGTGAAAAAAGCTTTTCATAATGATATGAGTTTTTCCTAATTTCTATAATAAATTACATTTTTAAACAACTGAAGAGAGAAATTCCTAAAAACCTATGCTGAAAGTTGTAATACATAGTCCAGTTATAATACATAGTGTAAAGTTACATGAAATTATGATTTATAGAGGCCTATTTCTGTGTTCTTCAAAACAACAACAAATAAAACAACAATAAAGCAAAAATTAAGGCTGTCATACAAACAGAAATGGAACTCCTAAACCTGTAGTGACTTCAAGAGTTATTTCACAGCTTCATTCATTATTCTTTAGCAAGCCCTCACATCACATCAAGTATTATATTAGCAGACCAGGCTGCATGCATTCACACACTGGCAGCTGAGATGTTAAAAGTCTGAACTGTGAGCTGTACAAACCATACAGCATGCAAGGCAACAGATGGAGCCCTAGGAACAAAGCTTGAGACACTAGCAGAAGTCTCAAAAACAGTATCCCATGGTTAAATGATGTTAACAAGCATAATAATAAATAAAATAAATAAAATAAAAACTTAGCAGTCCCATCCTTAAAAAAACCCCAACACCTTGTAACTGAAGCACAGTGCCAGAGTGCCTTGATATACTTTAAATCTTCTCCACTGGTAATGCAGTCATATCCAATACCCAGCAGATGTGGGTACAAACTAAGGAAACATCAGCATTACTCTGTGAGAAAAACAAAGCACCACTCATGTCAGCTACCTCAGTTAAGGCTATTCCCTCTCCAATCCTGGAAAATCCTTCTTGGATTTCAGCCCATGAACACAGCTGCAGCAACTGTTGATTCTCAAGAAGTTCTGAGGATGCTGCTGGCTATGGAAGTTTCTCTTTCAAGGTTTCTGCCTTGAGAGGTCATAGTGTGGACACGGATACACCCTCCCATATAGATTGGTACTGCTAACAATTTTATTTATTTATTTGAATAACATACACACATGTATAGTGCTTTATTCCCTACACTTTCAAGGAGGATGTACATGCAACTCCCAAAACAGAGTCCTAATATTTGGACATACTTAATTTGTGAAGAGAGGTGGGATAAGACAGGTCTATGTGTGATTTAAATTATGAGACAATCTCTCTCTTTAATTGCTTTTCTTCCAGTCACTCTAATGTGTTTTGAGCAAGTGTAGAAATGAAGCTTGTTTCAATCAACTCTAAATGAATAAATATTAACAGTTTGCACCTCTAGACCTTGCAGAAGAAACTGTCAAAGTGATTAATGAAGCCTAATACATGAATTTGGATTCTGCCCACTGCCACTGCCCAACCCAAGTTGTGAGTGGAGCTGCATATGGGGGATTATGCAACAAAGTTGTAGGTGGTCTATCAGTAAGTCTCTCAGAAACTGTAGGGAAGATTTCAGATTACACCCTTGTTTTCTGCCTTAAAGGGAACATAATTGTTTTCTGTCAGGCTGCCATGGAATTAAAGCACCTGCTGGGACTGGCAGGACATTTGTCACCTATCCTAGGGAAGCACATTAAGAAGGATGATTTCAAACCACCTCTCCTGAAGCTGCAGTCTGTACCAAGTGAGCACTTCAAGGTTGCTTATCAAGAGGAGTTGACTGAAGTGAGTGAGTTTGAAGAGCATCTGCTCTCCCAAGGCCACTCTTTAGGTGATGGTCTAAAAAGTCACCCTGTAACCAGTGCACAGATGTAAGAACCATAAGACAGTGACCAGAAAAGAGTGTAAAAATGCAGCATGCCAAAGAGAACCAAACTCCCTTAGGTTTAAGCTAAATATCCTTGTTCTTGATACAATTCCTTTTTCACCTAGAATAGGTAGCAATAAAAATAGTGGTTCAAATTCTGTTTAAAGTAACAGTCCTATTTATATTGTAAGTTACGCTGTACCATTTTTATTTCAGGTTTTTAATTCATATTCTTGAAAAAAATGGTACTCACTTTTCTCACACTGATATTGGTGCTACTGATAGTTTTTCTACCATTCCTTTCTTGTTTGTCAATATTTTTTCAAGAGCCCACCATTATGGAATTCCTTAGTTTAAAAGTAAATAGCTGAAAAAATATCTAAGTTTCTCTCTCTAAAATACCCTGAGGAATAGATGATGCCTAACGTTTTATTTGTAAGGGTAAAGAAAGAACAAGGTCTCATCACAAGAAACTCTTCTGGTGCATGCAAAAAAACCTAAGATTAGAGAAGGTGGATAGAACTACTGTGTAAATGAACTAACAAGTGGGAAAGAGGAAACTTAACAGACAATTTTGATAGCACTGAAACAGGTAAATGTCAACCCAAACAGTAACATCATCAGTCAATGCTCATGATGGCAAAAAATGTTCTAGTTACTTCAAATCACTTCCTAGCTATATATTGATATATTTATATATATATAGTCTCAAAAGTTGTTTTTCAGGGAGTGAAACCTGGTCTCTGGAGTCTTAATTAAGAGTTGTTTTACTATGGGAGAGTCATGAAAAATAGTGCAAGAGGTTCATGTAGGAACTAATCTCCCTTTAAATCAGTAGATTTCAGCTTAAGCCAATTTCAAACAAACAAAAAAAAAGAACCAAGGAAATGATTAGTTAGCAAGATGAAAAGCAAGACCCCACAGTGGCATAAAACAGTAAGTATTTGTGCTATGAAGGATCTCAAGGACCCAAAATGCTATTTTGTGTGTGTATATTCAAGGCAATAAAACAACTACCCTTGCTTGTCTAAGTCTAGACACACAGATGTATCTTGCAAGATAAGGAGAGACCATGGAAATAAGTCCACTGAAGAACTGGCACAGCTTTTTAACATGTCCTGCAGGGTTTCCCTAAGTGCAGGGCACATGCAATGAACAAGAAAATAGAAAAAGAAAACATTTAAAGAACAACAGTTTTCTACAGCTTGTCTTCAGGGGCAGAATGAAAAATGAAGCAAAAAGAAAATGCAAGGATGCAGAGACAGAACAGTTTTGTAGTGGTAAGTTCAAGTATTATTTTCAGGAAATATGTGTGAGTCTTCACACTGAAGTTAAACATTGCTGGGAAACAACAGTGGTTGCCTTATTTTCAAGCTGAGATCAGAAGATTCTTGTAATACTCTAGAAGTCTTATAACAGCTTCTGTTAGTCCTTTTAAGTGATTGAAGAATTATACTAAAATCTCAAGCACTTTTGCTATTTTGTAGAGGACTAAAATTGACAAGAATTTTAACCAGATACAAGGTTTTTATTTTGGATTTGTTTTCAAGTCCTGGTGTTAGAGAGGGCAGAGATCTGTGGTCCTAAATAGTTTTGCATATACTTTTCTGGTTTTAAGTTAATTAAATGTGTATGGTATTTCAATATCGCTACAAACAAAAATACTTGAGTAGGAAGAGAGAGATTTTTATTATTTACAATTAAAAAGACTACTTTCACTGTTTAATATACACATGTTGTAACTGCTTGAGCCTATAAGTGCCATTGAAGTTCAGACATTCAAATGTACATTGTCTATGTCAAGGTCTTCAGAGAAAATTAGTAAAGAAAGAAACCCCTCAAGAAGCAAGCACATGTGCTCCTAACTAAAGTATTGTGCAGAAGAACTTGGGATTTTTGTGACTTTACCTAAAATTCTGTGACAACTTCTGACTCATAACTGGCCTGTCTCAGTATTAAAATCTGTCTAAAACAGGAGCTGGGTTGCACAAACTACAACTACATTGGGATTGCTGCTCTCTACCTGCTCTGAAAGAATTTAGACTCAGCAAAGTTTCAAAACAATTGCTACTTTTTTGCTATTACTATGAAACAAACTGGCCTTCCAGAGAGTGCATTCACTGCAGCAGGACGTTTATCATTGTTATTCTCATTTTCAGCCAAGCATATGGAGTTTTTCCCTTTCTAGGTTAAGTCTTCCATGACAGATGCACACACGAAGCCCAAGAGATCACTTGGAAAGCTGCACACAAAACCAAAACACAGACTGGAGGAAAGAATGCTCCCAAAGGTTTTTGTTTCAAGGGAACCAATTTACTGAAATGACAAAACTTTCCTATCCACATTTAAGTTTACATATATCACTCATTGCCAATACTAGTATATAAGCAAGTGGGAAGAAAAATAAAAGCCTCCGGTGAAAATTAAACATCCAGAAACATTAAAAATAAGAATCACAACTTTCATGACTTTTGCAGTGGTTTCTTAGAGGTATATGTAAGAAGAACAGAGAACCATCCAGTGTGAAAAGTGAGAAAGATGAGAGAAAGCCACAATCAGAGTTTGATGCACAACTTCTGTCAACAGGAATCTGCTGGCACATATGGAGCCCAAATGATGCTCCAACATGTGTGTAATTAAATATTATTCCAGATCTTCAAAGATAAATTCCAGGATATATTTGAGAACACAGATTTCCACTCCTGACACAACATTTTTTAGATGAGGCTTCTTTTTCATTAAGGTGAGCAAACCTTTCAGAAAGCAGGGTGTTTCTTTGCTGTGTTTTCAGAGACAGAAAGTAAAGGTCCTTAATGGAAGGACCTAGGGAAGCACAGAGGCACCTGGAATGCCTTCTCCAGGCATTGTGAAAGATTTCCACTCCTTCCCCCACCCTACAGGAGGCTTCTCTGTCTTACCTTTGGCATTCACACAAACCTGCAAGTTAAAGAACTCATTTGTCACTGTATTTGCTTAACTAGGTAGCATGTTGCAACATGCATTTAAAGTCCACAGCATTCTGAATTTATAGGTTTTCTCCTCCAACAGGTATTACAATCTTTTCACCTTTTACATGCAGCAAGCTATAATGTAGTTACTGAACCATTTGCAGTACTCAGAGATACCCAATATTAATTGCTCAACCAGCCAGAATTGACACACTGGATTTAACATGCCACATTGCATTACTGATTATATTTCTAATCTTACTAAATCAATCTGGGGCGAAGACACCTGCAGTTTAGCTGGAGTATTTTGTAAACACCTGCTTCTTTAACTATTGTAGTACCACTAGTTTGGATGGAAGCAGACACCTCATACCTTGAACATTTTGGTGCCTGATTGCACACTTCATAAATATTTATTTCATTAACTCTTCTTCACTCATAAGAAAAAAAAACGCCTGCATTTTATTGGAAAGAACAGTTTTACAAGTATTGCATATAGTGAATGAATTTGTTCTGTACTGAAGTTGTTTCAATTCTTTTTAAGAAAATCAACATAGTATTTTCTGAGTTTTCTCCTAATACAAAGAAAGAGAATATGTACGAGAACAGGCTTGCTTAAATCCAGTGCCGTCACTGTCTTATATTCTCCAGTTTTTTAATCAGAAAATATGATGTTAAATACACCATTATGGAAGAGGGGCAGTACACATTCAACAGTCCCCTTAAACTTTATATAACCAAACACTTTACCACAAAAGCAGAAGACAATACTACGCTAAAAATTCTGTAATTTTCAAGTGTTGCATAATCAGAAAACTGAGATGGTGATTTTGTAGCAGGCTTTCAGTGCTTTTTTTCCCCATGAGACTATCACAACTGCTATACAGAGCTTGTCAGACCACATTACAAAATTTTTACTCTAAAGTAAGAACTATTTTGCAAAGAAATTAAAGGAATTAATGTGGTAAAGAACAGACAGCACAAACAGCTTTGAAATTTTGGATAAAGCTAAGAACATTCAACTTTTAAGATGACTACATGAAACTGTAACTTGCAGATTAAATTAGACTAACAATTGAACTTTCTTGTAGCAACTGTGCTTAGGAAGTAACAACAGTTTTATTTCACAGCTTATGGACCAGAAGAAAGTACCACTAACTCTTACAATTTCTGCGCTTTAATAGAATGTGCCTCCTATGTCTGTGATTTGTCCTTGCCTACCTCATTAAGCTCTAAGGAGCAATGGAATAAGTCAGCTGATTCCAGACCACTTCCTGACAATTAATAACTGAAATAAGCACAGAGCTATCTTTAGTAAATTCACTGTTACCCTAAAAAATCTAGGAGAGTAAAAGAATAGGGATGAAATACAACCCAGCTGTGTGAGCCACAGCTCACCACCTGACAAACTTGCAGAACAGCAATTAAAATACTACTGTGAGTTGTAAAAGTTATTTCTCTTACAGTTAGGAACCATCTTGATTTTATTTTCCTGTCTTATAATACATCTTACAGACAGAAAAACAACGCATATTACCTTTTGTAATAAATCTATAAAAGCATTTATGCTCCAAATTTCACCACTGTGATAAATACTGTGGATGTAAGATGATGTCAGATCATTTAATTTCCCTGCCACGCATTCTGTAGATGAGAAAATGAGAGAGTTTTTCCTGAGATTACTTACCCATGAAGTTCAGATAGCTCTCTCCTCCGAGTGCATGAGTAATGAGACGAATCATTTTATGAAGCTGTATCCCACGATCAATAACTGGCGTCAGAGGCATGAGAACACTCATATTTGTGTACATCTCTGCATCCATCAGGCGAAAAGCCAGTGTCTTATCACCAACCAGTGCCTAGAACAGTTCAAAAAAACGCTGAAGGAAACCCGTGGGTATAACAGAAGTGTTTCTAAATGTTGGTGTTTTTTTTAAAGCAGGTGGTCTGTGTCGCAGGGGGAGGACTTGCAAGATTGCTGAGGAGCCAAGGACGTGGCTCAGTGGGCATGATACAGTCCCTGCTCCTAAAGGAAACATCTTTCCACTGCCCGTGATCATCAGGTCACTGTGACCCCACATTCTGATCACTGCCTCTGTGCATTGTGTGATGTGCAATATAGATCTGGTCTGCTGACAAAAACTGAAAGATGTAAACTGAGGCAGGGATGTCCATGAGCTGAGCCTGGACTGGTGTCGGCCCCAATTGTCTGCTTTCCCCTTGCCATCCTCCCCCTGGTTACTGGGGCTCCTGGACTGATGGGATTAAGTGTATAACATAATGGACCAACCACTGTCTAACCCCTGGTCCTACATTTCACCTGCTGGGACCAAACTGCATAATTCTGAGAATTTTTTCACCTACAGATATCAAATGTGAAACATCAGCATCGACTCAGCAAGTGAAAAGTGACCATTTGGGAATTTTTATAGGAAACACAGAAAATAAGAAAGCGAACGTCTGAAGTAAAAGTTCCTGGAATGTAAAAATAAATGGGTATTAACAAAACTCTGATTTAGACATGCAGAGTGAGTATGAAGCATTCGTTTATATGCAGTCAAGAATGTGATTGGTTTTCTGGGATTTCACACAAAAGAAAAAATTGAATTACTAACTTGCTAGTGCTCACTGCTACTTGAGAAAGGGCACAAAATGTTATTCAATATATTAGCATGCAGGTAGTTGAAAACATTTTTTGAGCATTTATATTTAAATAGCTGATTTTTGTTCAGTTAGACCAATTCTTGTTTTATACTCTTGAAGGAAAACTTACTAAATTCCAGAGACACAGATGAATTGTAAACAGGTCTAGCTGAAAAGCACCATCATCCTTTCATTTTCCAACTGACAATATAACAGCATATATGGATTATTCCCTTAAATAAAAAATAGTCTATTTAAAGGGAAAAAAAAAATCCCTATGCGACAATGACAAGACTGAAGACTGCAAAGAACAACTATTTTCTGGACTCAGAATGTGGCATTTGTAAGTGCCATTTAATATCCCTTAATCTTTCCATTGGAAGAGAAGCTAAGTGTTCCCTATTCATGTTTTCTGTGGCAGCTGGGATTTTGTAAATAGATATATTTCCCCCTTCAATGATCTCTTTGCTACCCCAAAGAATCTTACTCGGTTTAGTTTTTTTCTTATGAAAATCAATCCACACCTGCTATTCCTCTCTCACAGCATTTTTCCCAGTTATGCTGTATATCCTTTAAGATACCGGACCAAACCTGCCTCCAACAGTCAAGATGCACACAAACCATGAAAGACTGCAGTGGCATACTGATTGTGCTCTTTGCTCCATTCCACTCATAATAATTCCAGGACTGCATCTGGTTTTTTGACAGCTGTTAGCTTTTGAGTTGCTATTTTCACACTCTCCTTATAACCATGAGGCCTTGTATTCTGACTGCAACAGTCAGCTCCTAGCCCATTACAACATGCAAGAAACCAGGACTGTACCCTCACACGCATCACTTCAGGCATCTTCAGGCTGAATTTTATCTACACTGCCTTTTTTTCACATACCAGCCTGATGTATGTCTGTAATCATCGTTCTGTTCTAATTAAAAATAATGAGATTTTTTCCCGAAGTATGACATTCTAAACTGAAAATGCATAGTGATATGGGAAACAACTCAGTTGCTAAAAATCAGCATGAAATAAAAGCAACAGTAATGTTATATGTCATGCTTTAGGGTGAAGAATCAGCTTTGATGAAAGCAGCTTATCATAGAAAAATACACATTTCCAAGTAATTTCTGGAGTTCTTTACCAGGATCATACATTAAATGAACACTGCAACAGAGTCTGAGATTAGGATCTAAATAGGTATACAAAACGGATATAATGAATGGTAAACTCAGAATGCACTTTTTAAAATATACAACTTGTTTTGGACACTTCTGTTAACATTTATTATATAAAGTACAGGAATTAGAATATCCACCTCTAGTATGTAAAGGAAAGAGCTGAAGATAAATTACTTAAATAAAATATTAATTTTCTAAAAAACGTTTAAAATTCCTAATTTTACAATTCCCAAATTACGTGCTTTCTGACTCTTCAGAAACAAGGGTTAAAAAGATTGTCAGAGATGAGTGTTATCCAAACTCATCATTACTTTTTCATTTTTCCATACACAGAACTATTTACAATTGCTGTGGTTTGAACCAAACTATTACAGAATATGACATTTAGGTCTCAAAAGAGGATGTCTGGAATCGAAGTCACAAACAAATTCCGTAAATTGGGATACTGTTTATCCTTATCATAAGTAGTGTTCCAGCTTACTTAATGGAAACAAGATATTCAAAAGCATGGGTTATACACCTTTGGCTCATTCCTTAAAAACAAAACAGAACTGAAAACCAACATTACCCACACACTCCAGGAAGGATTCCTTTATGAAAATGAAGAATTTTTATCATAAAATAAAAACACAGCAAAACCAAAAAACAACCCCCAAAAAACAATAAAAGAAGAAACAAACCAACAAAACAAAATGAACCCAAAACAAAAATAAACACCAAAAAACCAAAAACAACAACAACAAAAAAGGTAAAAAAATTGAGCAGTAGTCCAAATTTACCTATTTCCGAAATTCTTGCCATCTTTCTCAATTCCTTTCTCATCTTTAAAAAATAAAACCCACCAAGCCTCTAAACAAGATCTTTTGCTTGCCTATGAACAAACAGCTGAACATACCTGGTCGTGACTCTCTGCATAAGCAATGTATTTTTCTTCATACCGTCTGTTCGTTAATGTATGCACAATATTGCCCATATTCCAGTCTTCATCTTTCAGCTCCTTAATTATCTACAGAAATAAAAGAAAGATCACTGAAGAGTTATTGATATTTTAACTAAAAGCACATAACACTATCCTGATACAGAAATTTCTAAGGGATTGTGAACTGTATTCTTGTGTTCCCAAGTTTTGAAGTGATGAACTTTCTCTGATAATCTAAAGAGATTTTTTTTTTTTCTTTTCAATTTTATCACATAATGATAATAACTAGAATACTTTGTTTCTCCTCTACCTCCCTGGGGAAGCACGGACAACAGGCTTTGCCATTTATCCTGTGAATCCTCGGATACAATGGATAATGTGACTGATAGGATCTGTAAGAGAGCTCTGCACCAAAACCAAGGAAGAAAAATGTGGGCACACACCTACCTGGTTCACAATATCAGGAGATGCTACCCGGGCATGTGGGAGCTTCCAACTAAAGCTTAACCACTGGCCAGCGTGGTGCCACCTCCTGATTTTTAGCAATTGAAATTAAATCCCACTGATAGGAATTTTCTGCCTCATATCACATTATTTCCTTCCTCTGCTAAATCTAGCTCAATTTCATTGTTAGGTTTTTCTTTTTTTTCTACACCACTTTGTAGACCTCCATTGATCACTACGACTCAAATGCATATATGCAAATATACAGACATGAAAATAGAAGCGATAAAAAGGCAATAGCACCAAGATGGCCAATATCACGCTGTAAAATTTAACATTATAATTGTAACTGCACATATACTCCTAAAGAGTCTTTTTTTTCCCCCATCTTTGTTGGTTTGGGTTTTTTTTAAAGTCCATAAATTCTGGCTCTGAACACATCGAGGGCCCTAGGCAGCATCGTATTATGTACTACATCTATCTTTAATCTGAACTAGTACAGCCACTGCTGTGACAAACAGTTCATCTTTCTTACTTTTACAGATCACTCAGAATTCTTTCATGGAATCTTTTGGAGACTCTCCAGTTTCCAAACTGACTTTAGCAAGTTCCAGAGAAAATGTACTATTAACAGGTATGTACTTAAAAAGTGGAGAGAAATGAGAGCAAGCAGTCTAGGAGAGTTTGATAATAGCTGATAAACTGTTTCTAAACTTCTCCCTTCCAATCATCTTGGCTTTATTCTTCCCTTCAAAAAATGTGGTAACAAACTCTTGCATCACCTCTAACTCCACATCTCTACTGGGGTCACTTATTTGCAGTTTCCTTAGCAAGAAGCTTCCTGCCTGCATCATTCTAAGTTCTTGTACAAGGACAATCATAACTGATTTGCACCCAACACCCATCAATGTCCCATGCTGTCCCATGTCAAGCACATGTTTAAGCTGGAAAAAGTGACATTTCCTCCAGTTAAACAACAGAATTTACTGCAGCACTATTATGTTTCCTATCCAAGTATTGTGAATTAAATGAAGCAGACCGTATCAGAGATTGCTAAATTAAATTATCAACTTTTTGCACTTGTAAAATTCTACAGTCTGTTTTTTATCCATGTAACATGAACTTGGCCACTTGAATTTTGCCTCCCTAGGAAATTCCTCATCTTGCCTGCCCTAGAGTGTTGTAAGAAATAAAACAAAAACCAAAAAACAAACTAACAAAACTCCAAGAAACCCACAAAACATCACAATTAGGTGTTTTTTGTTAAAAAAATATGAGCCCTTGCTGCATTCCACAATCTAAATATCTAAATTACATGTTCCAAATTTTAATGATGCTCTCTGTTGGAAAAGCTGTCAAATTTATCTTCTGAAAAGAGGTTAGAAATCTGTTTTTCAATTGGCCCTCTTACCTCCTAGTTACAAAACTGAAAGATGCTGAAGTTAATTTTTCAAAATTATTTTTAGCTACTCACTATATTTACTGAAGCATTAATGGTCATGTAAAACATTTATTGTTTTCAGATCATCATGACAGCCCAAGTGATTCGGGTGTAATCCTGTATCTAAGTGAAAAACATTCTCTAAAGCTTCAGTACAAGCCTTTTTAGGTCACTTAGGGTTTTATGCCTTTTCTTCTGACTCTCTATATTAAGGAAAAGGTGATATAAATCCTTATTTGTAAGTCAGAATTTATTAATATATTATTGTTCTTCAGCATTTACAGATTTTTATTATTTTTTTGTAACTCCTCTGTACCAATTACAAGTGTTTGTGTAATTCACTGAGGTCTACTTTGCTTGAACTTTCAGGTCTATCTATATTCGATGCCAGCTTCTATGCCCAGGGTCAGGAGGGTCTATTGCATGTTTTTGGAGTGATTCTTTATTGGGTTTTTTTAGATTTATATGCATATGGTTTACTTTTTATCCACCTGTTCACCTATTCAATATAGATTACACATTCTACAGCTGTTGCAAGATACAGGTCATTTCAAAGAAACTGAGCTTATGTGTACTGTACGAAGAAAACAATTATCAGCTGGAATGCAAATCCCAGCTCCTGAACTTCCTCACCTGAAAGCTACATAACATCTGACAGCTCTCATTTCAGCCTCTAATACCTGTGCTCAAGCCTGTCAGAATTTATTTCAATAGCGCATTAACACAAGAGAAAGCAAAACTTGTCAGAAGGATTCAGAAGCGTTTGTGTGTATGCACTGACAGAGAAACGTCCCACTTTGAAGAGCACAATGTATTTTTTAAGTTCTCACCTGTATCCACTTATCTGGAATGGCCATGGCAAGTCGATAATCAAAACCCCCTCCTCCCTCTGCGACAGGCCGACAGAGAGCTGGCATTCCAGAGACATCCTGAAACAGAAAGAACACCCCACAACGTAATTTCCACAGCACTGCAACTACTGCTACATATTTTCCACCCTGTAGCAATACTGATACACAAACACTCCATAAGCAGCGTCACAGATTGACGTGGTTAAGGGAGAAAAGAATAAAATTAAATCAGCTATTACTACACCCCAATGTGCTGTTAGGATGTAAAAGTTACAAAGAAAAGCATTATTACTTTTCTCATCAAATACTCTACCTCAAAATATTTTAGTAGATACTTGAATGGGAGCAGACCTCAGTAGATGCAGAGGCTGAAATAATTAGCTCTCTTGAGCTCTAAGTAATCAATAGAAAGTGCAAAGTAGTCAACAAAAGACAAATTAAACCTTCTTTTTGTTTATTGATATTTTGCATAAGGAACAGCATTATAAAAGGTTAAATATAAAGTACACTAAGGAAGAAAAATACAGTCTCTACTCTTTTTTCAAAACCAAACCTATTGTTCCAGCTAGTCCTGGAAAGTGACATGCTCTTACTGCATAATTTTCCAGTTTCATATTGATGGAAGCTGACTATTCTTAAATTTGTAATTCCAAGTTCTCAAAATATTTATTTCACCAAGTTGTTAGGCAATTTTATCACACGCCATTCTTTTCCAAAGTTATCTGGACAGAAAATGCAAGTCTCCAATAACTGCAAAATATCCATCAGTACTCAATTTTAGTAACTTTTGTGGGGGAGCAGCTTCTCACTGACAGCGGCTATGGATTAACAAACACCTCTCGCTTCTACACAAGAGAATTTATGGAATTAATACTGACTAGAACCAGGGCTTAATTAGGAAGCCCATTTTGATTTTCTGGGTTCAATCCAGTTTTCAATCCAATTGCTGCGCTGGAATAGTGAAAAAGACATTTACACTTGAAGTCGTACACATATCCACAGGCATTCACAGACACTGACATAAGGGAGGAGACCAACCAGACCACCACAAAGCTTATGGATGGCATCCCAGGGGTGGAAGGCAGGGCTGCCATCCAGAGGGACTGGCTGGAGCAATCAATCAGCAGAAGTGTCACCACGGAATGTCACCAAGTTAATCCCGACCCTGGGATGGGCCACCTCCTGCATCCATACAGGCTGGGCCAGCCAGGCTGTGGAGCAGCTCTGCTGGGAAGGAAGGGCCTGGGGCTGTGGGCCAGCAGCAAGCTGAGCATGAGCCAGCAGCCCGGCCTGGCAGCAGGGATGGCCAGCACATCCCAGGCTGTGCGAACAGCAAAGCCAGGAGATCAAAGGAGGGCATTATCCCCCTTCAGTCAGCAGCCATTGGATCACACAGAAAACTGCATCCACATTCCACACGCTGTAAAAAACAAACAGTGAAGTGGAAATTCCTTACAAACTTTTAGATGTGATAGAAAGTTTAATAACTCTCCTAAATCAGCCAGAATGGATAATTGGTCTCTAGGTTATACAGGACATGATGATATTAAACAAAAGCCTTTTTCTGTGATGCCATGATGCCTACCTGGACAAGGTCCAAGTCTGACATTTAAGCAGCTACCACCTACATCAGTCATAATATTGAAAGCCAGAATTTTGGGAAGTAAAATTCCAAATTTAACAGCATTTATATCTACAAATTTCAACTGGACACCAAAACAAATAAAATCCTAATTGATTTGTTCAGTAGATCTTCCATCAAGTGTACTTCTACCAGGAAACTTCCTAGCCTGGCACAGCCTTCAGACTACAACCCATTACTGATCTTCCACACAGAGGGCAAGGAAGTGGCAACACACAATCCAAGGGGGATCAGTAAGGATTTCAGGGCCTTGGGAATGTTGGTAAGGGAAGCTGAGGGAGAAGCCCTATTCTCTGTAACTCTAGTTGAAGGCAGCAACACTGAAAGAAGTGGATGGACTGAGTCTATTCATACATTGCTCCATGGCTGGTGTCACTGCCAAAATTTTGGCGTTTTTGACACTGGAATGGCCACAGCACCAGGCATGCTGGCCTCAGACAGGAATCACACTTCTCAGTGATGTGTGTATTGGAATCAGTTTAAGTGGGGCCGTGGGAGTCTCACGAGGTTTAAGAAGACAAGTCTAAGGGGCTGCACCTGAGTTGAGGAAAACCCCATTATCAGTCCAGGCTGGGGATGAGCAGATCCAGAGCAGCCCTGGGAGAAGGACTTGGGGGTGCTGGTGGGTGAGAGGCTGGACATGCCCCAGCCGTGTGCTCTGGGAGCCCAGAACCCCCCGTGTGCTGGGCTGCATCCAAAGCCCCGTGGGCAGCAGGGCAGGGAGGGGATTCTGCCCCTCTGCCCCGCTCTGCTGAGACCCCACCTGCAGGGCTGCATCCAGCTCTGGGGTCCCAGCACAGGAAGGACAGGGACCTGCTGGAGCCAGGCCAGAGGAGGGCCATGAAGATGATCAGAGGGATGGAGCTGCTCTGCTGTGAGGAAAGGATGAGACAATTGGGATTGTTCAGCTTGGGGAGAAAAAAGGCTTTGTGATGACCTAATTGTGGCCTTCCAGTACCTGAAGGGAGCCCACAAGAATGACGGAGAAGACTTTTTGCAAGTGTATGTAGCAATGGGACAAGGGGCAATGGCTTGAAAGAGAGTAGGTTTAGATTAAATATTAGGAAGAAATTCTTTACTGTGAGGATGGTGAGGCCATGGCACAGGTTGCCCTGTGAGAAATTGTGGCTGCCCCATCCCTGGAAGTGTTCAAGGCCAGGCTGGATGGGGCTATGAGCAATGTGGCCTTGTGGAAGGTGCTCCCTCTTTACGGCAGGGAGTTGGGACTTGATGATCTTTAAGGTCCCTCCCAACCCAGGCCATTCTATGATGCTATGATTAAACAGCTAATTTCTAAACATTTTTTCAGGCCAGGTTTGAAAAGAGCTGCATGTCAAAACAGAAACCACAGTTTACTGTTTCTTTGCCTGTTTTCATGTATAATACTTCAGCCATGACATAATTTTACCTAACATTTTTTCTTGCCATTATAAAGAACTTTAATCACCACTATATTTAGAAGACTGAAATGAAAAATAAGCATATACTCAGTAACACCTAAAAAATTAGCAATTACTAAGACAGTGAATATACAGAATATTAAAAAGCTGTAAAAATCATCAATTAATTACATTAATTAAGGAATATATTATAATTAGTTATGGCTAGAGAAAAACATTTTTCTCACATGGCACTGATTCTATAGGCAAGCAGACATTCTTCATTGCCTTTTGTAATTTTCAATTATGTCAATAGTTTCTCCTTCTGAAATCCTCCTTTAACCATGCAGCACATTGATCAATTCTATGATTCATGTAGTGGCTTCCCGAGGCAGAAAATTATGTATTGAAAAAGAAGCAGCTCTCAACTTAAGCAAGAGAAACTGAAGACACATCTTATTAAAAAAAAAGAACTCTTAGGCCAGGTAATACAAGACAACTAAACTCAGAAATTCTGTGGTAGGAATGCTTATAATCTAGGACTACCCAGAAAATTAACTGATATAATTTCAAATAAGCTTACAGCTCGATGAAATCACCTCAAGTTTGCTACTGATTGCTCCCCAGATGCTGTTTTGGTAGCTTGTCATTTAGCTCTTAGCAGTGGTTGTCTATAATAGAAAACTCTACCATGGGTAAGAAATGAATTTAAGCAGTATTTTGTTTCCTAAAGATAAAGAGAGAACTCTTAAGCAACACAAACCCTTTTATTAGAAATCCATATAATGATACCAGATAGATCCAACTTTTTCTTTTAAACATAGTAACAGAAAAAAATCCACGATGTTTAAATGATTTTTCTTTTGAATGAAGACGAAATATCAGTGAAAATATTCCTGGAATTCTGAAAGCTCTTCTCCTTCATACTCTCAGAAGGTCCATGTGCCAGAAACATTTTTCAGTCAAAAAAATTTATGTTAATAGACTCAAGTAATAGTCTATTAACTCCTTTAGAAACCTGGAGAAACTTAATAATAAATTTAAATTAGCCTACATATTCAACATTTATAAGTTTATTGCATTTAATTTGAAGAGTAATTGTCAGATATACCAATATAATTCAAAATATGCAAAATATCATTAGAGCTGTTAATCTTTAGTACCACAGAGCACTAATGACAAATGGCTATCATGCACAAGCAATAAACCAATAAAAACAATTCTCATTACAAGTTCAAGGTGATGAAGGGAAAAACAAGAAAAAGAAATGGCTACATTAATTAATAATCTATTAATGCAGAGAAAATTCCCAAAGTGCATATTCAGGTTGTTTTTCCCCACCGGGCAAAGTCTGTCCACTAATTAATATTTTTCAGCTCATGTCACTGTTCGAGTACCTGAAGTGTGACTTGATAATTAACAGGAAATTCACATCCTAAAGCAAACTAATCAATATTAATGTTACTGAGGATGGCAAAATGATCTTACCTCTGCTATGGTTATGCATTCTGGGTGCAAGGAATTAATCATGTGATTGGCCAGCATCAGGTAACACAAAGCATCTTCATCCACATGTAGGCCAAAATACTCATTGTAATCTCCACTGAACCCTGTGCCTAATTAGAAAAGAAGTTTTAAAAGCCACAGTCAAGTTTTTTTTAGAAAACACAGGTATTTTACACAATATTTCATTTTATCAGCACAAAACGTATTAATGATTTTCCATCTATCCTCATAGCAGCAGAGCAACATATTAGCAAATGTGGAATTTTTTGATCATTCACAGAATCTCCTGAGTTGGAAGAGACCCATCAGGATCACCGAGTCCAACTCCTGGCCTTGCACAGGACCATCCCCAAGATTCACATCCTGTATCACCTGGGTGTTTTAGGAATCTTCTGAACCTGTTTCTGCCAGCTGTGCTGTGTTCCCATCCAACCATCCACTGTGGCATTCCAGCCACAGGACTCATCCCACCAGTTTTGTTCATGCCAGTGCTGTCAAACCCCTGGGACTGGGCCAAAGCTTCGAGCTCCTTGTTTCCTCCTCATGCTGCGTGTGTTGGTACAGTAACACTTCCAGGGTGGTTTGTTGTAGCCGACAACTCGTGGAGCAGATTGAGGGATCTCCACAGTGCTTATGTCCCCAAGTTTTGGGTGTGCCATCCCATTGCTCATCACTGGTTTTGTCCTTTTCCCCGTCCCATCTAATTTCAAGCTCTATTGATGCACCCTGATAGCTCCTGTGCTAAACCTCTTTTTCCCCTTTGAGAAACAGTGAACTTTACAGGAACAGAGCTGCAGCAGGACTGCTGAGATTAGAGCTGATAAATTGCTTACCAATGCCGTGGTGGTGATACAACATAGACGTAACGCCGTCGAACCGGAATCCATCGAAGCGATAGTCTTCAATCCACATCCTCAGATTAGACAGCAGGAATCTCAACACTTCCCAGCTGAAATAACACCAGCATAGTTTATTAAGCTTTAAAAACCTTGGGATCAACTAGAGTTCCTTATACCATGTTCCCCACTTGCATATATGGTACTTGTACTGTACATTTTACCATTTTAATGACTTCTTCCCCATTTTTCATTAACCATTCCCTGAAAAGTTTATCTTTAGGTCTTTGCCTTTTTACTCTACAAAATCATAAGACTGGAGATAGGAGGTTAGTAAAAACTGTCAGCTATTAACATAGACATCTAACAGGGTTGTGTCTGAACACATGTACTATATTCTACTACCCATACTGGCTGGTGCAATTTTCATTTCCCCCTCTAAAGATGGTTATACTCTGTGGGAAAGGATGTTATAGAAATGGAAATAAAATTACAATAGGTAAGATATTCTCCCCAAGATTTTATGGATTTACATCATATTTTACGCATAACTGCTGTTGAAAAGCTGCCTTTCCCTAATAATTACAAATCACATGTCACCAGTAGAGTATCAAATCACTTACTATGGGGCAAATTTAAACATTTGAAAAGTAAACCGGGGGAAGTTGAGGAGGTATACTTTGAAATTCAGAACAACAGGAATGGGGTATAACAGACACACATACACAAAGTATGGAGATGAAATCAATATATAAATGAGGTTCCAAAGCGAGCAAGGACATGGAAACATTCATGAACAGAATCTGATATTAAGGAAGAAAATAGGTTCATTAAACAGTTTTCCTACTATTCATCACCTCCTCTCCCAGGACACTGGTCTCTGTAGCTTCAAAAAATCCCCACATCCTGTTTCTAATGTTCACCCTCCATGGCACAGCCCTCTCTGACACCTTCAGGTGCATCTCCTGCAAGCCACAGCTCTGAAGAGCTCGCCCATCTCAATCAGCCAACACATGATGTAGTGGAACTGGTTTTGCCCATGTCTTCAACACTTTCCAATTCTCAACTCAACTCAATTCTCTCTAACCAACTTCCCAAGACAGCATACCCACGACCCAGCTTCCTGCCAAGTCTCTGTTCAGAGAAGAGCACCAGCCTCACAGCAGCATGCAGGGTCTCTCCAGCCACCCTCTGGTGCGTGAGACAGAAGGGGTAACCCCGCACAAACCACATCACAAGTTACCCACGCACATGGCAGGCATAAGGCAGTGAAGGGGACCCTTCCTACATTTCACTTTACAGACATCACAAAGAGTAAATTTAGGACGAAATTATGACACAAGGAATAAACTCCATTTTGACAAAACAAAAGTCACCACTTTCCTTACTCCAGAAAACTTGCTCATATGAAGGATGCTTTAAGTCTCGAGTAAATGGTATTACAGGAAAAGATGGGAGGCTACGGACACACTACAAAGTCAGATCCTGCTCTCACTAAACAGCCAATTCTTATTTGCTTCCATGGAGTTATAATATTTCTCCTTCTTTTTGCATACACTGCACAGAAATAAACACTTGTGCATATAAAGACAGAAATATTACCAAATCAAATTCTCAAAATTTAGGAAATGTGAATCAGCTCACTACGAATTCCCTCAGTCCAACACCTTTCCTGGGTATGCATTACATGACAACATTTTTGGGTTTTTGTTCCATCCCTACATTCCCCTGCTTCAAATCATCCAATTCACAAGTTAACACTACACTAGGAAAATCTCAGGAGCTTGTCTCAAGAACCTTTCATATATTTATTATTTCTCAGGTGAGATGGTTTGCAGCGCATGAACAAGATTGAGAATGTTCTGATATTGAAAGGGATAGAAAAGTATCAAGAGTCCTACAAACTGGCAAACTGGTCACAAAAAAGCAATTTTGTACAAATGTTTGCTCTATCTCTTTCTGACTCAGCATGAAATTCACCAAAAGCTATTTCCTGCAAGTCAAATACTGTGAGAAAAGAGTACAGTATTTTAGCTAATAAAAATAGTATCTCTCACAGAATTAAGCTAATGCATGTACAAAGAGTACATTAATTACTACAAGCACCACCCAGACTTAAAAGTTATTTCTTCTCATTACAAACTGCTTGACTTTATAACCTTAAAGTCCTTAAGATGGTGAAGAGGATTTGTACATTTGTAAAACATACACAGGAGTCTCAAAATGGGTAACAAATGTAATTTTTTCCACCATTGCTGGCACTGAAGATTGATCTTTGGGAAAAGATGGAGAACCAGTATGAAAATAATCTGTAATGACTCTTAGATGAAAAAGTGACTACAATAAGAACAAACAAGATGAATTTGTTGCACCAAAGTATTAGTTAGAAAATTGATGAGATCAAAAACCTGAGTAGGATGTTTTCCAAGCATCTGATTGCACATGGGAGAGAAGATCATAAATAAATAAATTTATAAACAATCATATTAACTCTGATTTTAGTCTAAAATTGGAAAGATTCACCTTTAGGACAATTTTTAGGAAGTGTATCAAGTATTAGCAACCATATTGACTTTTAGAGAGGTGACTACACAGCTCCAAAACACGAGCCAGAATAACAGAGTTTTTGAAACATGCAAATCACACAAACCATACAGAGCTTCATTTTTTCATCCAAGTCAGTTTGTTCATAGCAAATTAGACATAGAAGCATTAGACACAGAAGTTGACAGACGTAACAAATAACTTTGCAGAAAGCCAGCAGAGGCCAAAATGGAAGAGGCATAATTGAGATACATCCACCACAGAAGCAATAATTCAGGAGCATTTCTAAAACAGTACATTCTTGTATTTTACAGACAGATATGGAAACAGGATTGCATTCATTAAGAATGTAATTTCTTCTGGAAAAAAGCCGTATCTTGAGTTATATCCTAAAATCTCACATTTTTGCGTATTACAAAATTGAGAAAGTTCTTCCATTGCGTGCATGATCAAAGAGAGGAAGGTTATGCTGTACCATCATTAAGGAACCAATCATTTATAGTGTAAGAAATCTAAGTAATTCAGAATTCATTCAGACATTCAAAACAAAAAAGGTCTTTGCAGGGAAGTATTGCTGTATTTTTTTTTCCCTAACCTTTGGAGCCCACAGCTCACTTATTAAAAACAGATTTCTCATTTGAAAAAGTGAAATGAGCACATCTACCTAGATGACCTGGTTTCATGAGGTGATGAGAAATTTAACAACTTTCCTATACTAGGTCAGCAGAAAACCTGTGAAATTGCTTACAGGACACACTCGTTATTTACTTTTTTCCTCTATACTAATAAAAAAAGCAAAATAATGATTCAACATAAGCATTTTAAATTCTAATCCATGATGAACATGAAATATTTAGATGCAAGCAAAGCATTTAAACCAGTTAATTTTGTCACTATGGACAAAAAATAATATTGGTTGTGTCTAATACAGTCTGAAGATGTAATTCTTGAACCATATTAATGTTGACCTTCAGGAACTGAATTTATTACTATGTATTGGAGAACTGCTGACCTTATAAGAATCTAGAGTTTTATGATGATATACCTGCTTCAGTTCTTAGTGCTTAATTAACTTAAGCCATAGTAGCACTGAATTGCTAAAATATTATTTCTCAAACTACCCCCAAACATTTCAACAGCTGACTGGCTTAAATTCCATCAAAAGGTTGCTGAACAAAGAAATTAGCAGTCAGTCTAATGAATACATTCCTAACTATAATGCTAACTTTCACTGAATCTGGTACAAGTTATTTTATGGCCTAAACATCTAGATCTGATACAGAGATATTTGTTTTTTCACCATTGCTTATGAGCATAGAGCAGTTTCCCTGTTATTTAGATGCACTTTGTTTGATTAAAGTTACACAAAAGGGTAACTATTCTTATGCTATTTGGAAAATAACAACAGCAACAATAAACCTCTTTGTATTTCAACCTCCTTAATTTACCACAAGTAATTCCCCTCTGTCATCTACATAATATCATTGCCAAGATCCCCAGTCCTCTTTAGCCACAAGCAGCTGAGAAGCTGAAGCAGTGCAGCAGAGCCTGTTTAAACCAAGGGACAGTCCTGACTCGCATCCCCACGCTGCTCTCAACACCCGCACTCCAATTACTCCCAACAGCATTCCGTGGCACCACACTCATCTCTATCAGTCAACAGAACGTGATAAAGTCCTTAACAGACCAAAAGAACTTTTGTTTGACAATCCAAACTGCAGTATGTCTCCGAAATGGACTGTGCAGACAACAAACAAAAGAGCTGTCCTCTTGGGGCATACGATGACCTGGGAGTAGAAGGGGTCATCAGCAACACGCCATTTCCCCTATATCAGTCCCTAAAACAGACAGAAGCTGTGAATTAACTTCTAAATCCAGGAAAAGGGTTTTATTCTTAGGCACAGAAATTGAGAATTTGTCGATGCCAGCATAATTACAAAGCCGATAATATTACATAATTACAGACTATATCAAATAAGTAACTGAAAGATTTAAAGTTTCCTCTAACAGTTAAAAATAATGGATACTTTTATCAATAGTTGTGGCAGAAGATATCTTTGCTTAAGCCTTAACATCCCAACTAATGAATCAAAATGAAAAAGCTCAAAAGTATTTGAGAATTTCAAGGCCAGCCTTCAGAAAAAAAAGTCCTTAATTATTTAAATAGTATTATGAAAATGTCATAAGAAATCAAAGTGAAAGGACTATTTTCAAATTCGGAAGCATTTGTTCAGTAAAGATCTGAAATTCTTTCACGAACTAAACCATACTGATTTCTCTTAGGCAAAAGTTAGTAGTGGTAAATTAATTGGATGCAGGGTTGCACAATTATTTCTGTGCCTTTTTATGGGCAAAACTCCAATTCTTCATAAACCACAGACAAATAGACATATTATATGCCTAATATATAGAAACACAGAATGGGTTAGGTTGGACAAGATCTCCAAGATCATTGAGCACAACCATTAACAGCACCACATTCACTACTAAACCATGCCCCTATATGTGCCACATATAAAACACATTTTTAACATTGCCAGGGTTGGTTCTTCCACCACTTCCCTGGGCTGCCTGTTACACCTGCTCACCCTTTCACTGAAGACATTTTTCCTGATATATGATCTAAACCTCGCCTGGTGTGATGTGAGGCCATTCCCTCTCATCCTGTCACTTGCTACCTGGGAGAAGAGACCAACCCCACCACGCTACACCCTCCTGCCAGGAAGTTGTAGAGAGCAGTAAGGTCTCCCCTGAACCTTCTTTTCTCCAAACTAAATAGTCTTGAGTTCTCTCAGCTATTTCTCATAAGAAAAGCAGTTTTGCTTTATATGTGTATACATATAAAAAAATAGAAAAAAAATAATAACAATACTAATATATATTATACTTAATACAACTCATGTTTTATATATTTACACATTTCTACTTAAAAATTCTACTAGCAGAACACTGGTTGTTATATAGCTTTTTTGTTTTGTTTGGTTTTATTTTGAGAGCAAACGAGAGCAGCAGCTTTGAAGATGCAGAGGATTTTCCATTTTAGTTAAAATTGGAATCCTCGAGTGCCACACCAGACAACAGCCCTTCTGGAACCATTAATCCTGATCCCCGTAAGTCCACTGCTGTGTAGGGAGAAAGCACTTTTTTTCAATATGCTGTAAAAAATATAATAGCAAAATGCATTTATTAGACTTATAAACTCAAATGCAGTAATTGCTTTGGGAAAATGATTTCTTAGAAATAGGCACATTGTTTATTCATAAATAGAACCAGTAGTTTTGAAGTGTTCATGAAAGTATTTTAACTTTTTTCCCCTCAAAATTCTACTTCCTCTGTTGGTACAAAGCAGTGCCATACAGCAAGGTGAAACAAGAACTTCCCAATTTTCAGTTGCTTAGACTCAACATTTTGATTGTGCAGGTTAATTCTGCATTAACCCTCTCTCATATTTTGCCAGCTAATTAAACATGTTTATGAATATATTCACATGACTTTCCTGAAATGCCATTTGCACAAAAAGAAGTTTTCTCCTCACATAAACTATGGACTATATAAGGGTTTAAAATATCAAGTAAGCAGCAGTGTCCTAGGCTTACATTTTTCTGGCTAGTCCTATCCACACTTGGTAAGAGTAAACTAATATCAAATAAAGCATTCAGTTATTTGCCCTACAAAATGGAAGCAATAATTCAAATACTACTCAGCAAAGGTTATGTCCTGCAAAATGTGAATATAAGAACAGCCTAGGAGGCAAAGCAGGTAGGTACTTATTGTAATGAAATTTAATATTCTTGATGCTTTTTGCTCTGTGGGCTTTCTCAGGTAAATAGAAAAGAAAAAAAAGAAGTACTGAAGACAATTACCTGCAGTTTTAACAGAGCCTTCAGGGCATACACATTTTAAAATACAGAAAGTATCAAAAGTAGTATTACAAAACTCTTTTAAGTGCTGATAGAGCCTACATGGATTTCAGCTCCAATTTGGATAAATTAGCACTTGTCCCACTTATATTCTACCCAAGTAAATTATACGCTAATAAAACAAAAATCTTGGAGATTATTTGAAATTCTATTATCCCAAAATAAACTTCTTAGAAAATATTAAATTTGTTTGGTCATATAATCAACCCTGAAAATTAATAAAATTTGCTGTTCTGCAAAATACAACTAAATCACAACTTTAAAGACATACCACCAGAATTTGCATACAATTTAATGCAATTCATGATTTCCATAATTAAACTGAGATCTCAAACATTTCACAGTAATTTACTGTTCAACACTGAGTTTGCTTTCAAAGTAAGTGTAAATGTAGTACAGAAATAGCTACAAACTATTTCAGATCTGGTGACTTTTGATTTTAAACAGACCATTATCCTGAACTTTACCCAGAAAACGGCACCAGAGTTGAGATGGGGACTGGTAAAGAATCAAGTATCAAGGGAGATTTAACTACTTTATTGTGAGGTGCTTTTTCTCCCCTGAAATAGTATGCTATTATATATGTATAGGAATAGAAAACAATTATTCTCAACTTTCTTTATTCTCTTTATAGGAAAACAAAATTACACTCAAGATCAATTCATTCCATTAGCGTTTTTTAGACAGAAATATTAACTACCTGGAAAATTGTTAACATTTTTAAGCTCTACTTTCTCAGAACCACCTTATTAAAAGCCTGAAACAATGCTTTCTATAAACCTAATTACATTTTTTACTGTAAAACACTGGTTCCCTAATTTATGCTCAGATAGTGACTCCAAAGGGACACTGAAGGGGTGTCTGGTTCACACAGAAAAATATTTAAAGCATTCGTATTATGCCTGTACCTTCAAAAGTAAAATACAAACTAGCTTAATTGGAATTCAGGTGGCTTTTTTTTTTCCAATGCTAATGAACAGCAACAGGTATTTAAGAAGCCAAGAAGTAGAATTCTTCACAAAAGAGAANCTCCCCTGAACCTTCTTTCCTCCAAACTAAATAGTCTTGAGTTCTCTCAGCTATTTCTCATAAGAAAAGCAGTTTTGCTTTATATGTGTATACATATAAAAAAATAGAAAAAAAATAATAACAATACTAATATATATTATACTTAATACAACTCATGTTTTATATATTTACACATTTCTACTTAAAAATTCTACTAGCAGAACACTGGTTGTTATATAGCTTTTTTGTTTTGTTTGGTTTTATTTTGAGAGCAAACGAGAGCAGCAGCTTTGAAGATGCAGAGGATTTTCCATTTTAGTTAAAATTGGAATCCTCGAGTGCCACACCAGACAACAGCCCTTCTGGAACCATTAATCCTGATCCCCGTAAGTCCACTGCTGTGTAGGGAGAAAGCACTTTTTTTCAATATGCTGTAAAAAATATAATAGCAAAATGCATTTATTAGACTTATAAACTCAAATGCAGTAATTGCTTTGGGAAAATGATTTCTTAGAAATAGGCACATTGTTTATTCATAAATAGAACCAGTAGTTTTGAAGTGTTCATGAAAGTATTTTAACTTTTTTCCCCTCAAAATTCTACTTCCTCTGTTGGTACAAAGCAGTGCCATACAGCAAGGTGAAACAAGAACTTCCCAATTTTCAGTTGCTTAGACTCAACATTTTGATTGTGCAGGTTAATTCTGCATTAACCCTCTCTCATATTTTGCCAGCTAATTAAACATGTTTATGAATATATTCACATGACTTTCCTGAAATGCCATTTGCACAAAAAGAAGTTTTCTCCTCACATAAACTATGGACTATATAAGGGTTTAAAATATCAAGTAAGCAGCAGTGTCCTAGGCTTACATTTTTCTGGCTAGTCCTATCCACACTTGGTAAGAGTAAACTAATATCAAATAAAGCATTCAGTTATTTGCCCTACAAAATGGAAGCAATAATTCAAATACTACTCAGCAAAGGTTATGTCCTGCAAAATGTGAATATAAGAACAGCCTAGGAGGCAAAGCAGGTAGGTACTTATTGTAATGAAATTTAATATTCTTGATGCTTTTTGCTCTGTGGGCTTTCTCAGGTAAATTGAAAAGAAAAAAAAGAAGTACTGAAGACAATTACCTGCAGTTTTAACAGAGCCTGCAGGGCATACACATTTTAAAATACAGAAAGTATCAAAAGTAGTATTACAAAACTCTTTTAAGTGCTGATAGAGCCTACATGGATTTCAGCTCCAATTTGGATAAATTAGCACTTGTCCCACTTATATTCTACCCAAGTAAATTATACGCTAATAAAACAAAAATCTTGGAGATTATTTGAAATTCTATTATCCCAAAATAAACTTCTTAGAAAATATTAAATTTGTTTGGTCATATAATCAACCCTGAAAATTAATAAAATTTGCTGTTCTGCAAAATACAACTAAATCACAACTTTAAAGACATACCACCAGAATTTGCATACAATTTAATGCAATTCATGATTTCCATAATTAAACTGAGATCTCAAACATTTCACAGTAATTTACTGTTCAACACTGAGTTTGCTTTCAAAGTAAGTGTAAATGTAGTACAGAAATAGCTACAAACTATTTCAGATCTGGTGACTTTTGATTTTAAACAGACCATTATACTGAACTTTACCCAGAAAACGGCACCAGAGTTGAGATGGGGACTGGTAAAGAATCAAGTATCAAGGGAGATTTAACTACTTTATTGTGAGGTGCTTTTTCTCCCCTGAAATAGTATGCTATTATATATGTATAGGAATAGAAAACAATTATTCTCAACTTTCTTTATTCTCTTTATAGGAAAACAAAATTACACTCAAGATCAATTCATTCCATTAGCGTTTTTTAGACAGAAATATTAACTACCTGGAAAATTGTTAACATTTTTAAGCTCTACTTTCTCAGAACCACCTTATTAAAAGCCTGAAACAATGCTTTCTATAAACCTAATTACATTTTTTACTGTAAAACACTGGTTCCCTAATTTATGCTCAGATAGTGACTCCAAAGGGACACTGAAGGGGTGTCTGGTTCACACAGAAAAATATTTAAAGCATTCGTATTATGCCTGTACCTTCAAAAGTAAAATACAAACTAGCTTAATTGGAATTCAGGTGGCTTTTTTTTTTCCAATGCTAATGAACAGCAGCAGGTATTTAAGAAGCCAAGAAGTAGAATTCTTCACAAAAGAGAACATTTTGAAAAATACCAAATAAAAGCACTAGAGACGTGAAACAAGACCAGACCTCTGCCCTTGAGAAAATTCCAGCATTAGTACAAACATTTCATCACATATCTGTTTTTCTAAAAGTTAAGAGTCCACTGATGACTGAAAAGTCTTTTCTGTGTACAGATGATGGCAAATCATAATTGCTGCAGTGGTGTGAGGCTCAAGTTTATCTATACCATGATACCTTGTACAATACCTTATCAATCTACCATTCAGTGTCCACAAGCTACAACAATTTTTTTAAGTAATTACCTCTAAATTCCCAAATCAAAACTTTAATTCTCAAGCAACAAAGCATGTCAGCTGTTTTTTATGTGAACATGACAAACCTCATAAGGAATAGTCATTATCACATAGAGAAGACTGAAAAAGGGGAAAACTTTTGCATTTTACCAGCCTAGGACATCAACTTAGAAGATATTACACACTGAATCCCTGAAGACTTAGATGCCTGTCTGCATTTTATTGACCCAAAGTCTATCCTTTCCTTCCTCCCAACTAGGCAGTTGGTAGCCATGCCGAATCTATAGAAGGATAAGAAAATTTTAAGATGAGTAGAGGTGTTCATTATCAGCCATCATTCAGCACAGACAACACAGGAAGCGTCTGAGATACTGACTCCACATCCTGAATGGCAATCTACTGATTTCCAACCCCGGGGAAGCAGGGGCTAAGGGAAGTTCATTCTTTATACTAATATTAGCTAATACAAAGCTTAGATTACTTCCTGTTATGCGTCCAGATTTTATCCTCAGCATCAGCAATTGCTCTGGATACAGTCCAAAAAGTTCTTTTCACCAGTTCGTGGGATGAGGCTGCTCAGTTATGTGACAGATTTTGGCATGAAGGGCAGAAAAGTTTGTACAATGAATTATTACCTTCACAGAAAAACATTTCTTTGAGCAGGAAAGCTCAAAGAGCCTGAACACTGCCTTAGATCATCCCCAGCACAAGATCCAGGAGATCTGCAAGGGTAAGCAGCCACCTGGCAAAGCCGACCTGGGCGTGGATCAGTCCCCATTCCCTTTCAGGAAGCACAGAATGCAAAGCTCTTGCATCTGCACAAACCAGCACAGGAAATCTGAAGCACAGGGTTCATGTTAAATAGGAATCCATCCTTAAGCACAGCACAGTGTTTCTCTCTTTGCTGCGCTTTTTGAAGTTACATTCTTCAGAAATGTAACTAAAGAAAGATACTAGCTCAGATTGTGCTGTACCAATAGAGTTGTGAACTTGCAAATACACTTTCTGTATCCTTCATAAATACTTTTTCGTGTAAGAGACCTGAAAAACAGGTTTGTATTCAAGGACACCTAGTTTTTAATCTCACTTTCTTACTAGATACTGTCATTTCAGCTATATAATTTGTACTTCATGAAGATTAATATGAGAATAATAAACACATTTATGGCAGACCGTTGCAGTAGCTTTTCTTAGTAAAATACACAGCAAAATTATTATTTGAATTGTCTCTGGCATAAATAGCTACAATGTAATACTTGTACTGGTTCACAGCTATATTTTGTTTTATCCACTATTCTACTTTTCAAGAATTACGCACCTATTTTAAAACCTCTTGTGACCTGAACACATTTTAACATATTCACTATCTTTCTGTAGCCAAAGTTGTATGCTCCACTAAAGACAGGTGGGAAAGATACTGTGCCAAAATTCAGTTGTATTCCCACTAATTCACTGAAACTTAACTGTGACAATGGAAACCTCAGATAAAATCTTGAAAATATTGAGGGAATAATCAGTGTCTTTGATTACAAATTACAAAAATCGTATTCTACTGCCTACAGCTTACTTAGAAAGTTGCTTAAAAACAAAACAGTCCTCCACATTTCAAAAAGCTTTGAGTACTGTATTAACATTTTTAAGTCACCAATGGAATGGCAACTCACCCAACAAGGCAATAGAACCCTTTGATAGTTTTAAACCAACTTCTGTTCTTCTAAGATAACTGATTAGTGCATGAGAACTTGTATGAAGTCACAGAACCACAGAGTGATCTGTGTCAGAAGGGACCTTAAGGATCATCTAGTCACAATTCCCCTGCCATGGGCAGGACAACACCAGCTCAGAGTCCTGTCCAACCTGACCTTAAACATTTCTAGGGATGGGGCATCCACAGCCTTTCTAGGCAACCTCTTCAATGTCCCAGCACCCTCATCATGAAAATTTTTTTCCTTATGTCCTTCCTTATGATCTAAATCTACCCTTTCAGTTTAAAACCATTGCCCCTCGTCCTGCCACCTGTCCTGCATCCCTTCCCTCAAGCCAATTAACCGCACCACCCAGTTTGGTGCCATCCACAAGGTTCAATCCCACTGAGTTCCTTAGGGACACCACTTCTTACTGAGCTCCATTTGGACATAATAATCTACCAGGGCAATTCATACACTGGACACGTGTTTATTTTTGACAGTAAAGTATTTTAATGAAATTCCATGATTTTTAACTGAAATGAAATCAACTATTACTAGTACAGATGTCCTCTATTTCAGATCATATTTCAGTGCAACTATTACTGATCCTGGCTTATGTGGTGGCAGAATGATGGAAACTTTTAATTAAAATATATCTGAGGTGGAAACTTCATAGTATTATAGAAAACAAGTTTCATTGTCTAGGCCAGGACAAGATAGAAAGAAAACTAAAGCTAAGATTCTCTTAAATAGTTTTAAACAAGTTTGGCCCTGCACATATTGACAGTCTAGCATTGCTGGCAAATGATTTGCTCAAGCCTTGGACTCTAATCAAATGTTTCTGTTTTTCCAAGTTTGGGTGAGGATGGTTCTGTGCTAAGAGCAACTGTTGATGAAACCTACAAAACATTCCCTCTTTCCAGAACACAATTAATGAGTTTATAAGAATGCTATTTTGCACTGCTTTCTGTAAGTCACTCACTACCTTTTTTAGCCAATGCTGGGTAAGGGTTAGAAAGAACATCCAGCTGAAAGTTGTTTCAGTTTGCCCATTTCCTGACAGACTTTCAGTTTCCTCCCCAATTAATCCAATGACAAAATAATTACCTTGGAATTTCTTATAACAAAGTCAAAGTAGATTTTCATCTTTTCCAATGCCCTTATCCAAGAAGGTGGTGGCAAAGGAAGCCTGAAAACATTGATAATGCAAATTTTAGTGTTCCATAGTTGACTTTTTTCCTCTCCAAAAAGCACTTTGTGAATCGTCTATTAGGGCATAAGCATCCACCCTAGAATGCTTAAAAGCCCCCAACTAATTTGTAGGAAGAGAAACACAGAATTTCAGATTACAGGTAGTGAAGAGTCTAAAAATCCAGGGTAATAAACATTAAACACTCAAATGAGAAAATGGGGAGAGATAGCAGTGGAAATATTTTGGGATATTTTTTCTCCAGTGTTTGGGTGACTAATTACTCCAATTCACCAATTCTTTGTACATAGAAACTATCTAAGGAATCTTAAAGGCAAGAGTTAAATTTCAACATGAAAAAAAAGTTCACCTACTTGTCATCCCTAAAACCAACTGGGTATCTAGCATTTTGAAAGATTATGCTATTTGGTTCCTTAAATACCAACTTTTAAAACTTGTTTCTGAATGTCCAAGCTTAGTCCATTTAAAACTAAATAAAGTAAAAGAAATCAGTTACATTTGAATTACATAATTCAGAATAAGAAATGGTTTTGGCTCGTAGCTGTGGCTACATTTACAGTCACAAAATGTCATTCTTTCAGACAAACTTGACACTTGAAGCCAGTGAACTATATACATTTCCTCTGTGTGAAAAATTCTCCTTATTATTTATTATTCTAATTATTTACCAGCCTGACTAACTTGGTGTCATACTAAATGAAACAGTAACTTAAATGGTTTTTTTCACTTTTTT